>SRQG01000416.1:0-22758 GCA_018360325.1 Claviceps aff. humidiphila group G2b
CCCCCCCCCCCCCCCCCCCCCCCCCCCCCCCCCCCCCCCCCCCCCCCCCCCCCCCCCCCCCCCCCCCCCCCCAGATCAGGCGTTAGTATGGACGGAAGAAATCCATCGGTAAGTCGAGTTCGTTTATGTGATGCTGTGCTGTGCTGTTTCTTGTTTATCGCTCGGGAAGGACGCAACGAGGGGAGGAGAGGGGGGACTGACAGAGGCCATGAACATGCCAAAGAGGCCACCCATGCCAAAGCCCATCACGCCGGACATGACGGACTTGCCGAAGCAGGATTCCATTGCGGCTTGCATCTTGAATGGGTTAGCTTTCATCGCCCTCGTGGTGTTTTGGTCTCGTGCTTCTTCTTGACTGCTCGGAACGAGGCAAAGGGGGAAAAACATACAGCCTTTACGTTGGGATCCTGCGCGCCGCCGGGGGTAAGCATTGCGCCACCGCCGAATGATCCCGGGAAGTTCATGGTAAGAGGACTTTCTTGTCGGTAGTAAAGTCAATTGTCAATTCCTCTTCTCGTTTTCACGGCGGTGGGTTTCGGGGAAAGGCTGCGCACGGGGAGCTGGGGAGTTTGGAAAGCGTCGCGGCTTGTGGACTTCCGCGTTTCTCGACAATGTGAAAGCTTCGCCTGTACGAACATTTCTGCCGCGTGTTACCGCCTATGATGACAGCGTGGGGGGGGCTCCACTTGAAGATCCCGGGAATTTGATGGATCCCATTAGCGGTCCGGACTCCGGAGGCTCACTTCATGTCACTGACAGGGGGTTGGCAGGGGACTGCAGCTAATCATGTCGCAGCTTTACGAGCAGTACATCGTGGGGCCCGCCAAATTTGCGTACGACAGAAAGTACCGCCGATCGGCGTCGTGACATACGGAGTAGAGGAACATTGGATTAACCGCGCGTGCTTGATTGAGAACGAATCTTCCTGCACTGCCGACTTCGCCCAAAGATCAAACTTTTTTCTGAGTCAAGAATTTATTGCGCAAGTTGGCTCGAGATCAAAATATCAACAATTGCCTTTGTGACTAAGAGCTACATCGCAGTTATCGCAACAGTAGTTTGACTGAGATCGTGGCTATTACTCAATTTCCGTCAATCAAACGCCCAAGACCGAAGTTCCTTTGTTTTGAGCTCGATGATTGTGATTGCCCAAAGGCGTAGGGTACGCGATGAAGCATTTTGAGGCATTCGTTTCTGAAGTCATCATGTCACTCCAAGTCGCGATCAACGAGCAAGGGGGGCGTGGGGCACGTGACATGAAGTGAGCCTCCGGACCGCTAATGGGATATGGCCGAATGGGGAATTGTTTGTTGAGGGCCCTCCCTGGCAAGTTTTCGGCGATCGCCCGGCGGAAAATTGTGAATCCTCCATTCGCATTCTCTACATGTCAGCCCAGAGCGGAAATGAGGACGAAGAACGGAGACAGAAAAGATGGTCGGCAATAATAAGTCAGAGTCACCCATTGACGCGATATTCTCATGAGAGAAAGATGTACGTGTTCTTTCGACTCACCTAATTCGCCGCGACCAACGCGCCGCAGTGAGGCGCATTCATACGGTATTGTATTTTGTTTAGGTACCGAAAGCACTGAAATAGTCGCTCAAGTTAACTTACCAGAACCCCCGCTCCTCTCCTGAATTATATGGGATAACACCAGACTCCAGGACGGGATGGCAAGCCTACACGATTACGCACGCCGAACCCATTTTCCAATTCCGGTGACCGTGCAGATTCCAACATTGGATCTTCAACTTGTGATAGACGGGGACGCAATACATTTCTATATTCTAGTAAACCACGAGGACATCACCGCCGACCGGTGCTCTCATATTTCCCCCAGCTCACGAGTCACCCGAACACGCAAAGAAAAATCAGCCGAAAGGTAACGCTGAGGCGGCCTTTCTTCTTGATGACTTGATGGACAACTACAGGCTCGACAAGTGCAAGAACATCGCGGATTACGCAGAACAGTTTTCCAGGGCAAGGGATAACATTCACTCGTTCCAAAGCAGTTGGAATATACCAGAAGCCCAACTCATATGCCGATTCATGAAAGGTCTCACCCCCAACTATAAATATCAAAACCTGCAAGTCGTCACTCTGGCTCAGAACAACCTTGCACTTACCAAGAACAAAGATGGGTCCGAGACCGACGGCATTACATTCCGTGAAGTCGTCCAACTCGCGCAAAAGGAAGAAGTACTTCAGGACCAGAAGGGAGAACAAACACCCGTTCGAAAGTCGTTGGGATATACCAGATTCCCAACTCATATGCAGATTCATGAAAGGACTTAGCCCCAACTATAATAAGTGCATGAACCTCTCCTGTCTCATTCTGGTCCTGAAGTACTTCTTCCTTTTGCGCGAGTTGGACGACTTCACGGAATGTAATGCCGTCGGTCTCGGACCCATCTTTATTCTTGGTAGGCGCAAGGTTGTTCTGAGCCAGAATGACGACTTGCAGGTTCTATAGTTGGGGGTGAGACCTTTCATGAATCGGCATATGAGTTGGGCATCTGGTATATTCCAACTGCTTTGGAACGAGTGAATGTTGTCCCTTGCCCTGGACAACTGTTCCGCGTAATCCGCGATGTTCTTGCACTTGTCGAGCCTGTAGTTGTCCATCAAGTCATCAAGAAGAAAGGCCGCCTCACCGTTACCTTTCGGCTGATAGTCTTTATGCAACCGGCGAAGATAGACAGCTACCTCGATCCTCGGGGCCTCGGCTAAAATGTCGCGGGCTGCGGAACCGCAGCAAGTCCCAAGAAGAGCACATGCTGCTTACTGCCTTTTTGCCCAGGCCTCTTTCTCTTTGCGCAATCGATGTGGAGAAAGCCCTTCCGGGTCTTTCCACTTGGAGTTACGTGTCCCTTGAGAAGACCAGGATAGCCTTGTACTTTCAGGACGTCGGTCATGGCTCTCTCCCAAAAATCCAGTTAGCGGAGGTGTCGAGAGGCTGAGACTTCTCCTCAAAGCTGGAAAGTGACTGGTTGGTCATTTTGTCGATGTGTCGTAGGGATGAAGAATAGGAGCAGAGATTGTGAATGTGGGTAGAGTAGCGACGCTGCGACAAGAAAGTGCGTTTGGCGAGAACAGGATAGGTTGACGGCAAGGAGATGCGTTCTGATGTATGATACTATTATGCGGTGGGATCGATTGCTGTCTTGTGAGGCCGGAGAAGGATCTTGAAAGTTGAAACAGTGAAGGCATGTATGATGTCTTCGGCCTGACAACTTGACAAGGTAGCCGGGGATAGCCCTGTCATGGAAATAGATGGCCTGTACTAGACGAAGTTGCCAAGTTGCCAGATGACTGTGATGTTCGGAATGAAAACTATGAAAACAAATAGTTTCGTCATAGACACAACTTCTGACATGCCCACGCAAGGACATAGTTGCCAAGTGTAACGCACGCGAGGACATTCGAGACCATTCCGCCTTCGCATTTTCTGACTTCCGCTATTGCTTGGACTGTATGAGTAGTCTTGGGGCTAGCGAATCGGGATAGTAAGCTATGAATGGGAATGAGAAAAAATATCATCGCGTCAGAAGAGGGACCTGAGCCTGCAGGCTTCACTCAGAAGGCACTGATGAACCATGTTAGGTGAGGTGAGGCGGAAGATGGGCGAAGTTCGAAACAGGGTTCTGACTCGATGCGCAAATGCGATTATGCGCAAGGCTTCAAGCTCCATGTATGTCGCAAGGCCCTATGTTTAGGGACTTGAGAATTGAATGTCTAAGACGCAGAAATCGACTATGGCTTCTACAATGAACTCTGAAGGTCTGTGATATGCCTCAGAGACCGAAGAGAGAGCCAACGATATATATACACAAAGTCCTCCTGTCTGTCCCGGCAATGCGAAAGATGCGCTGGCAGCTCCGGTGCGCTGAAAGCGTCGATGCGCCGGAAGCGGCTGTAAGCCAGCGGCCTCGATGTGCTGGAAGCGGCAGTGGTCTAGTGGCTCCAATGCACTGGCGCCATCCTGAGAACCCCAATGCAGCGGCGTCGTCTACCTGATGATGCATTGGCGAGCACCGGAACCAGCAGCTCCAATACACTGATAAATCCGAGTGGCGTAAGCTACTCAGGACGAAATGTCTCCAGGGCGGGACATATGTACACGCCTGTGTGACAATGTATTCAGTGATTCACTGCTCGTTCTACACCGTAAGATGACTGACCATGCCGACTCCCGAGAAGAGTCAGAGAAGCTAATAACATCATACACGGTACAGAGCGAGTATGATATGTTTCAAAAAGCCCTATCAATGATCAATACAGGTTCCCCGTTCAGTTAGATAAAGTCAGTTTCATAGTCCCTCTGCCTCATTCATGATTCATGTTACATGTATTCGAGAATCAGTGATCATTCGCTACGGGCCACTGTAGAATGTGCCATGGCCCATGGCTGAATATCGGTCCATGCCAACTTGCCAAGAAGTTCAAAAATTGGTACACAGAGGGAATCAGGTGACAGACTGTCAGACCCTCACAGGGCTGAGGGAGAGTTATATGAGACGGTTCAAAAAGACTCATTATGATCATCGTAACGTTCATGTTATTGTTACCCGCTCAGTTCAAAGTTGTTACTGTCGAAGTAATTCTGGCAGCGATCATTGTTGCCGCCGCCTTGATCCACGCAAAAGAATAAGCAAGCCTCTTTAAATGCAACGTTTCCATCGGCATTGCAAGTATATACAGCGTTGTGTTTATATTTCTCGGGAAGGTAGGCGGCCTGAGCCGCCTCGGTTATCTTGGCATCGTCGTATCCTGGGGTAATGCAGGCAAGAACATGGTTAGAACTTAGTAACTTCTCAAATCCTCGGCACCTGTGAAGTTTGCTTTAACTCGCTCGGAGAAGAATTTAAGAAATGATGCAGCCCCCTCTTTCTTACCTAATCGTGAGAGGGTGTTGCCGCAGTATATGAGGCCTGGGGTACAGGCACCCGCCTGGGCCACAGGAGTGATCGCCATGATTATAGCACCCATGAGGGGCGTGATCTGAACCATGCTGAAGAGAGTTTTGGTCAGTTCTGATTCAGGCTGTGTGTCCTAGTAAAATAAATGTGGTGAAGAGGTAAAAAAACGTAGGGCCTAATCTAAAATCTAGGGCCGATCGAGGACCTTTTATAGCTAAGTATATGTTTGTGGTGACTGGTCCAATAATCCAATAAGTCTGAGTACTGTGTACAAGTGGCTCGCTTTTAAGTTGTTGAGTCCTAGCCCCTCCTAATAGGCGAATTTTGTCACTTTGTGACTGTGTCGACCTTGGACCCTAGGCTGCCTCCTCTGCCTCTTCTTCACGCGCCACATCATACATTGGATGGAATCTTGGATATGTTGCAGCAATACGAACGTAAGAGCACAAAAAAAGAGAGCTGATCAATTACTTACTCAATGACAAACACTTACTCCCCAGGGGCTCCAACAGTGCCTGCTCCGGCTCACGCCAGACACGCTTCACACAATTGAACAGCTGATCCAGTGATCCTCTTCTGGTCATCTACGATTTATGTAATAAACCAATCGCGGTCGGGTACCAATGTGTTTGCTGCAATATTGGACCATTGGAATGGTCGACGGTCGAGCTCAGAATCGCTGGATCCGGAAACTTTGACTGCCTCCCATTTGTTAGCGAATTCACGACTCACGGGCGGACTAGCGTTTCAGCGAACATGGGAAGAAGGGGCATCAGTGAACCCGAAAAAAAGAAAAAAAAGACGATCCAAGACTGTGAAATGACAGACCAGGACCTGAGAGTCTGAGATCTCTATTCTCATTCTGCGCCAAGCCGTGGATGCTACATGCTCACTGCTAGTACTAGACTCTAGTGCATAGCTAGTAGCCACATGTTCCAACATGAAGCATTAGTCTTAGATAGTACACCAATAGGAGCCTCAAATTTATGTGAATCGTGATAGGACAGACTGTACTGACACATTATGATGGTGGCAAAGACTAAAGTTGCAAACCATGAGGACATCACCGGCCCTGTCATCTTTTACCTGAGCTCACGTCGCACACCACGAGTATCGGTCGCCGACCGTCGCCCAAATGGCAAATACATGAAATCATTGAAATGAAGACAAAGGATAGATGAATCATGATCGGAATGAGATAAAAGCTAGAACAACTGACCACGATTCACGAAGCGCATCGAGAAACTTCAGGCTTCTTTCGACTCGCTGTCAGCTGAGAAGGCACTGATGCCAATCTCACTCTCCAGATGGTCATTGGTCAGTGACTTGTGAGGCTAGGGCCTAGGCGGAATTTGGAAGATAGGCGGACCAGAACTGAGAAATTTGACTTCTTAATGCGCGAAAACTTGATCTCTTCGTAGAAAGATCTAGAATCGTAGTCACTGATGATTGAATCATCGCTAATTCTACGGACCATCGTAAAGTGGCTGACCATGCCGGGAAGCTGAGAGCTCGGGAGTCGGAATATCATACATGATACAAAGAGAGCTCAGAGTATGAAACGTTTCAAAAAGTCCATGGCTTATGAGTATCATGCGCATGTTCCAACTCCACCGCTCAGTCATTCAAAGAGTGCAAAAATCATTCTCGCCGAGGGCTCCATCCTCACAATCAAACAAGCAAGGTTCTGCATATGTAATGCCTCCATCAGCCTCGCATTTGAACAAAGCCTGGTAGTAATATAGGTCTTTCACGTTGGCGGCCTCGGCTGCCTCGGTTATATTGCCACCGTTGTAGCCTGGGGTAAACCGTAAGGCAAGCAATGACAGTGTTAGTAACTGCTTCAATTCTAGGGCTTTGTTTCGTACTGAGAAGAAACGCTCCGAGCTCGAGCCCTCTTTTTCTTACCGTATCGTAAGAGGTTACCAGCGCAGTATAAGAGACCCGGAGTGCAGTCCCAGGCACCGGCCTGGGTCGCAGAAGTGATCGCCATGATCACGGCGACCATGAGAGATGTGATCTGAACCATGCTGAAGAGTTCTGACTCCTGAGTGAGGCTGAGTCCTGACGGCAGACCGCTGGGTCAGTGGGTGATAGCCTAATGTATTGGTAGAAGAAAAAGTTGATGAAGGGGTACAGAACTGCAGGGCCTATCCTAGGGCTGATCGAGGACCTTTTATAGCCGAGTGCATGAGTCTTGGTCAATTTGTCCGAGTAACTCTGTGGCCCCTCCTGAGTCCCGACTTCGTCACTCGTGTTGACGTGTCGACGGCTGCAGCGGCGAGGCTGCCCGTCACCTCTACCTCTTATTCACAGGCACACTTGAATCTCGGGTTACCACCGCCGGCGGTACTATGGGATTAAATTATAAAAATATTTTAGCGATAAGACTATAAGAGCGAAAAAAAAAAGAGGACTGATCTATGTACACCCACCAAGGAAATAACGCCCAACGCCAAGTTGGAACATATTTTGGATCACCACACCTATTTATTTCACAATTTTGCAAACGGGCAATTTTCATATGTCAAAGATGTTTAATTCATCATAGTATAAAAAGAAAGGAAAGCTCAATGATCGACTGCTTCAATAACTTGCTTACCACCCGTTGAAACGTATCGAGTGGAGGAAGTTTCGTGTTATTTATGTACCTAATTGGGGCCACTGTATCACCTGCTCCATGGCGCACTACCCTCCAGGGCCCCAGGCCCTGAACTACGGCGTCGGCCGCAACTTGCAACAGTGAACACCGCCCGGCGCCTTCTCCAAGCCTCCCGCAATTTAACAACCGATCCCCCTCTTGTATGTTTCTTATGTCAGAGACCGATCTCTGTCGAGTTATGATAAATCGCGGCAATAATAGAATCGTTGGGTCATGAAACTTTGACTACATGCCATCATCCATGTACCATCTATCAGTCGATTTCCGATTCGGCGATCGGGGGAAGAAGACGCATCAGTGAACACTGAACCCCCCCCAAAAAAAGGAGGGGAAAAGGAGATTGTGAAACACAAGACACGGCGAATCTGAACCATGGCCGAATCGAACCAACTTCCAAGACTGTGAAATGCCGACCTCTTTTCTGCCACTGTCTGGAAATTGCCAAGCCGCAAGCCCACACCGCAATCTGCCAAGGGCCAAGGCAGTTGATGAAGACGATTCGCCGGCTTCGTGCTCCATTGCAGCTTGAAACGTTGATGTGTTGGAATTCTCCGATTGAAAGTCCAGTCTTCACGTATGTAATTGTACATGCGGACGCCGGACTACCTATGTATGATCAACATCGCGTGCTGCAACTTGCTGCAGCATGTCTCTAAGTCGCTCGCTTGTGGGCGCAGCGCGGAAGTGGTATTGAATCGGGCCAATGTAGAGGAAAAGAAAATGGAAATGGGATTCGAAAGTTCGAAAAAGAAATTCGAGGAAAACTTGGAACAATAGCGAAAAGGGTGGCGGGAGAGAAAAAAATATTATGATTTGTCAAGTGGTAGAGTCGGGGTCCAGCCAGTTTCAACTCCCAAGTGGCAAGAAGCTCGGAAATCGACAGATGCCAGAGAGGGTATGAGACATTTCAAAAAGTCTACACGTTCACAGTTCTCCGTTCAGATCTCGCGAATATTTCTGCAATGCCAATAATCATTGTTGCCGCCACCTCCACACGAAAGGACTGTGAACAAGCAGGCTTCGTTGAAACTTGAATATATGTAATGCCCCCATCAGCAACGACAATGTTGACCGGTCACTGCGGTCAGAAGAGAATATCGCAACGATCACTCTCGCCGCGGCCCTCAACAATACAAGACATCAGGCAAGCCTCTTTATATGTAATGCCTCCATCAGCATTGCAAGTATATAAAGATTTGTAATAATATAACTCATACATTTTGGCGGCCTTGGCGGCCTTGATTATCTCGGAAACGTCGTAGCCTGAGATAAAGCAAGCAATGACGGTGTTAGTCACTACTTCAATTCTAGGCAAAGTTTCTTTTGCACTGATGAAAAACGCTCCGAGGGATCGAGCTCGACTCTCGAGTCTCGAACTTTCTTTTTCTTACCGTTTTGTAAGAGGGCGCTACCGCAGACTGCAGTATAAGAGGCCCGGAGTGCAGGCACCAGTGGCGGCCTGGGCCACAGGAGTCATCGCCATGATCACAGCGACCATGAGAGATGTGATCTGAACCATGCTGAAGAGGGTTCTAATGAGGCTGGGTAATAGAATATAGTCTAATATGTATACTATTAGAGAAATGATTGATGAACTTGAAGGGGTCCTGGGGTGCAGAACCGCAGGGCCTATTCGAAAGTCGAGGGCCGATCGAGGACCCTTGCATATGTTTGTGGTCCAGTTACGCTACAGTTTACTTTTATTGAGTTACTTTCGATTTTCGAAATAAGTCTCGTTAAATTTCTTTAAATCGGCCAGATTGGAATTGAAATTGCAATTGTTACTAGGTCCTTCCGTGCGGCGTGCACATTACCTACAATATCGGCCACATGAAAATTTGTGGACTCCTCAGATGCTCACTCAGTCTACAAGCTACAAGCTGAAGCGAGCGACTCCGAGACATCCCGCAACAAGCTGCCACTTTTCCGTGGAGTTTTAATCGGAGAATTACGACATGAGGTGCATCGGAGTCGTAGATCAACGTTTGAAAGCTGCAACGGAAGACGGTGCGGGCGAATCTCCCTCATTAATTGCCTTGGCTGATTAGGTACGCAGCGCGCTCGAGCCTCGCGGCTTGGCACAGAATAGACGTCGGCCTTTTCACAGACTTGTCCCGAGTCGGCCAAGTTGTTTTTTTCTTTTTTTTTAATGGTTCCCTGATGCCTCTTCTTCCACTTGTGAAATCGACTAAATGGTTGGTAGACTTCGTCAAAGTGTCATGACTCAAAGACTCCAATATTGCCACAATTTCTTAATCGCGACCGAGATCAGTTCATTGCATGATGAGCAGAGATTCCAGAGGAGTATTAGTTGTTCAATTGTGTGACGCATGGAGCAGTGGTTATTGCGGCGACGCCCGTAGCTGGAGCCTGGGACACTTGGGGGATAAGTTATAACTTGTAAGTGTGTGTACACTGTACAGTGTACAGTGTCATTGAGTACATATAACATCTATCTTTCTCTGTGAATGACTCAATTTAGACACCACATAATATCACTCGATTACCAATGTGCATTGTGTCCACAACTTTCATTCATTTCACGCAGAATTTGCCCATCCAGCCAGCGCTGGCTATCGCCCTTAGTTTAGCTCCTCTAACTAAGTCCCTACAAAAGTCAAGGTTATAATAGTTGAATGTCATCACTGGAGGTATCGTAGCTGGTGACGTTTATTTCGGCAGCTGAGGAGGAGGATTAAACATTCTTATAGTCTAGTCAGCGCATCTCCTGCGTTATCCACGCTGCCACGCATGTATTTATCGCAGAATAATTACAATTTATCCTACGTAATTTCCTTGCTCAACTTGGGCCCATTGCACAGGAATGCTAACTAAAACGCAGTACAATAGTCATTACGACCGCTGCCACCATTGAGGCACCGGTTGCGACAGAACCTAACTGGCGTTACGCTTCCATCGCGATTGCAAGTCAACATCAATTTGCTCTTCTTGTCCGAGAATTTCTTGATTGCGCGTGCCAGACTCTCTCCACCGGCGCCTGGGAAAGTGAAAAGCATATCAGTATTTGAACTCTGAGAAATTATCGGTTCGCGCCGATCTGGTGCAGATGAATCTTGGTTTCTTACCGTATCTAACGAGAGTGGCGGCGCAGTAGTCGAGGCCTGGGGTGCATGCGCCGGCTTGAGCCACGGGGGCAACCGCTACGATCACGGCGATCATGAGAGATTTGATCTGAACCATGATGAAGAAATTCGCAGTAAGTCTGTGGACAGTGGAGGCCTGAAGACTGAAGATACTGAATAATACTGATGTGATGGTGAAATGAGACCGTAAAGAAGAGAAGGGCAAGATTTTATAGGTTTGTTTCAAAACCTCTTTACCGATTCTGGTAGCGGCAGCCGTGTAAGACAGTTCCACGGAGCCTCGGTTAGAGTCGGAGGGCTCACGAAGGGTCAAACCGATCGTCAAGAATCTGCACATGGAGTGCAAACTTTTGCTAACTTGACACAAGACCTTAGCTCGTGGTACAACACCACGAGCCAGTCGCCGGCGGCCGCTGCCGGAGCCACAGGTATATCTATAATCTTGACTCATGAGGCTTGATCCCGTCCTCCTCTCTCTAGAAGATGAAGAGGTTGAAAAATACACCCCTGTGCATGATGCATTTTGCATGTATGCTCTTTTATCTGATTCAGCTACGAGCCGACAGAATTTTCGGACGTTGAGATAGGACACAAGCATAGGTAGGTCGGTGATCTATAGGTGGGCGACGACACGCCGCATGACCTCCCCGCCTCCACCTCGCGCACAACATCAGCTCTAACAATCTCGCTCGGGCATGAACTTTGAATGCAATTCGAGCATGATTTGGACGATATTTTATTGGTTTTAGACATCTTAAGCTGATGTTGAGCACTAAGAAAGATTGTGGGAGTCTGGTCGGCGGGGGTCGGGCTTGGAAAAATATTTCGAACGGCGGATGTCTCATAGCGGGTCTATGATCGATTCATCGATCCATCACTCTATGTTTCAGCTCCCCGCGTATGGCGCGAATTCCACGATCGATTGATTACCTTGAGCTACGATCGATTGAGTATAGACGCGATCGGAAGGTCGGCGACGAAGCGCGCTTCTTTCTTCATTATGGATGGGAGGATCTCCGTCTAAATCCCGAGCCACGTGAGTTCCTCCCCCTTCATCAACCTTTGTAAGGAGTCAAGGATGTCAGTCAATCTCACTGCGGCTAGCATCGCCATCACCCAACACAATTCCGTCGACTTGGGCACCAACAGACCTCGGCTGGCTCACAAGACTCGCAAGCGGATACCTTGAGCGTGAATGGGCTCATCAACACCGATATGAACGAAGAAGTCACGAGTCGCCTGTCGTGGGAGCAACAATGATGAGGACCTCACAGATCTAGGGCCTAGGCAGTGCTCCTTAGTGGCTATCACCGCAGCGAGTGCACTAATTCAGATTGAGGAAATCGCCTGCTTCCATTGAAAGGTACAAAAAGTTTGGTGGGCGTACAATTCATTCTGTGCCGCTCGCAATTGAGCCTTTCAGCGTGGTGATCACAAGATTGACGGTCGCGACCAGTGCTAGAAAAGCTGACCCAATCTCTTCATTGAGCCCTTCCGCACTGGTGATCGACAAAATTGTGATCTTACAAAATCGCTCAGAAGACTTATCTAACGTGCAGTAGACTGCCAAGGGACAGAGTTCGCCGTAAACTCTTGGGAATTACCTTCAGTCGCCGCAAAAATTGAACGGACGTCGGATACTCGGTTCGGAATAATTGCACGTGGAAATTCCCCGAGCATCTCGTCAAAAATGAATCAAGACACATTTGAACCAATTCACAGTCAACCACTGAAAGCTTACGGTACCCATATTCATAAAGAGATTGCGGGGAACGACGTCAAGATCGCTCGATGCGAGCTTTTTCTGTAGGTAGAGGTAGACTTGGCCCACGAACCTTGAGCGCACTTCAGATGAAGAGCTATGAGGACATTTCGGAAACTCGGACATAAGGTCACTCCAGTCTGCGATTTCTCAGCAACCATGAGAAATTTTAGAAATGGACTCCAACCTCCGTCCTAAAAGAGTCATGATTCATCCTTCCACTGCAAGTGTTGAGCATAGAAATTCGAGAGCCTCGAGTGTGCATTGTGTAGATACTAGAAATGGCTTTCGCTTCGCTTCGCCAAATATATTGCATAGCTCTACTGGCTAATTGACACAAAAAGTTTTGTCTCCATCAATGATCACAGTAGTGGCCTTTTATGTCACAAGCGTGACTCGAAACGAGTACTGTATACATGAAACCAACTCGCGAGTCGCTAACCCCTAACTTTGAGGCTTAACTCTTATTACAGTAGTCGCTGTTTCCAGGTCCTGCGTCCTGGCACGATTTCTCACAAATGTCAATCGTTGTAATGCTTCCATCGTAATTGCATGCGAACAAAACTTTCAGGCTCTCACTCGGGGGCACGCTGAAGGAACTGGCGGCATGGTCAATCATGTCCTTCCCGTAGCCTGAGTAAATCAACTGTTTAGCACTTGATCCTATGATCTATCTTTGGTGGTATCGCACCAAGCTGAAGGGTTTTCATTCCTACCATATTTGGTGAGAGTGGCGCCGCAGTAATCGACACCGAAACTGCACTGCCAGGCGTGGGCCACGGGGGCAATTGCCACGATGACGGCGCTCATAAGAGATGCGGTGTGAACCATGATGGAAGAGTCTTGTTCTTTTATTGAGGTTGGGAGTAAAGAATGATACAGATAGACGAGTAAAGCAAAGGAGGCAGAGATGGGCCTTGTGTAGCTGATATCCGAGGGCTCAAGGTGATGGCCTGGTCCGAGTAGTAAGTACAGGTGACGCAACTCATATCAGATAGTCCTAAGGTCGTGCATTAACGCCTTGGATTTGTAGTGCGTAGCATCGCGGTATCGACTACCTATCATGAAACAGAAAACAACGGCGAACTAATAGACCTCGAATTGGCGTAATCATCAATGTATGTTTCCATTTCTTATTGCCCAATGCTCAGTTCACGCTCGTGCCGGGTCCGACGTCGCACTGATCGGCGAATCGGCTCAAGCTACGCGTTGATCTGAGATCTCCAAAGATCTCATCTTTGTGCGCCATGAGCTTCATTCTAATTTACTATCTTGTCCGTATTGTTTCTGTCCCCGAGTCTCTGATTTGTTTCGTGTACGTGGCCGGTAATAACTTACATAGTAACACTTGTCATTGGTCAATCGACAGGCGGCGAGCTTAGAGCTATGTACCTTTTACAACGAGACAAACTCGGATCACCTCGGCTCAGCTGTCTATGGGCATTAATACCATGAAAACGCAAGTTCAAAACGGAAAAATAACAGCAAGAACATCGAAAAAGAAAAGACATCGAGATCACGTACATGAGATGGCAACCTAATCATTCGGGTCCATTAATAGGATTGCATCGCGTCTTCCTTGCCCCGCTGCAGCAGTGCAGAGAGGGGAAGTATGCACAATGCCGCCAGTGATGTATCATGTCTGTCCATACCTAGGAGGTAGGTATGCATGCTGCTATATCCATAATTATTAATCCTTGCTATTTTCCCGTGTATGATGCGGCGTGCAATTCAAGATCGATTAATTAAGCTATGATCGAGTTAGGGGTATAGACGTGATCGGGGAGATTCGCTTTTGAAGATCAAAGCTACGATGTATCCGAACTTCGAAGTTGTATGCAGTCTTCATTCTGAGACACATTAAGCTCCCCCTCCTTGCCTCTCCATTCTCAGTTTTGCCACATCAGCACGTCTTGCTGAGTTATAGACTTTTTTTCTTCTTTTTTTTCTATGACGTTTCTGTTCCTTACCTTCCCATAGTCGAGCCATAGGAATATGATGCATCTGAATATGTACCATTTTCATCCCTCTAAAGATGGACAAGTTGAACAATACAGACCCGTTTTGTGGTTCGTTTTATGCACTCACTTTAATTGAATCACTTACGAGCCGACAGTAACAGAACCGTGGACAAATTGTAAGAGCTATGACACTACGCGCTTGAGTTTGCATTGCAAGCAAACACCATTTCGGAGGTATTTTCCGAAGTCCGGGCCAAAGCAGTAGGGCAGGAACTTCAAGAAGGCCTTGGCGGCCGGATCGATCGCCGCTTGCCCGAGGTTTGGGAGAAGGCATATATTTTAACCCTTCATTCTCGACACCTTGTGCTTTCAAATTTGCACTATGGCCATTGTGTTACTCCCCCACTGATAGTGTAGCAGAAGCAACGGAGGCCTGTAATGCAGCCATCAGATTGAGCCACAGGGGCAGTTTCCTACGATCATGCGACCGTGAGGGATGTAGGGCCATAATGAAGAGAACTTGTAATTGCAGCGCATCGATGAATGGTGAAGAACTAAAGATGCTGGCCGTCTGATCAAGTAATATGCCGAAAGAGGGAACCGCCTCCGCACAATCGGCACAAAGTCTGACGGAAATCGTTCCCGTTGGCAGAGTGAAGTTTCAAGGCCGCGTCAAGTGATGTGCCGCCGCCGTCAATGTATCCGTGCGAGACGGGTAATGGGATGTTTCGGCGTGTTATGTTAAGATATTCCCTGCCGAACAAACGACCCAATGCTTTGTATGACGCAGGACCATATGAGGCGCATATTTCGGATATCCCCAGCGACGAATTGACTTCATCTCATGGTGCTTTCGGCAAAGGCGGTTGCACGCCTCGTGATACTAGAAATTGCGACAGATTGCGCTCCATTCGTGAGAACTGCAGACGTTTTAGTCAGCACAATGTCAGCTAAACGAAAACAACTGTGCGTTGGATTATACACATACAATACTCTTCTGTCGCATAGGCACCACGCCATTCTTGATCCAGAATCCCCAACCACCCATCATGTTGGCCAGCATCATGTCAGTCGTCAATCGATCCCCCACGACAGCAACGTGAGATGGATCCGTCACGCCCGATTTGGGATGTTCCTTGAAATAGGCCATGATCTGGGCACCACAGCCTGGCTTTTTAATAGAGTGCGACAAGACGTGGACACCCGTGCTCTTCTCAACAAGTGCGGCTTGCTTCAGGTCCCTGTCCCAGCTGGTCGCACCCGATGTGTTGGAGACGACAAGTAGCTTCCGCCCAGGGTACGCGCGCTTCAGGTCGTCAAAGTGCTTCTGGTATGGCCCGTAGACCTCTTTCGCGTCGGGATAGGCAAAACAGTCATCTTTGTCGAGGACGACGGCGCGTATGTCTGATCGGTGGCCCAGCTGGGCGAGGCCCTTGTCCAGTGGTATAGGCAATTCATTGAATGTCGAAGCGGTGTAATGCGGCAGGCAGATGCTAGGCTTGAACAGGAGCCTCGTGGCATGAAGCGAGGCGGAAAGATTGAGATTCATGGTTTCGTGTCTGGTGCTGATAATAAAGTCGACCCAGCGCCGAGCGGCGCGAAGTGAAGTCAATTGAGCTTACGTAACAGGCCAAGGACCATTGCCGTGTCGGCGCCCCACATTTGTCATTGCCGAACCACGCGATAATCTAACTTTAAAGTCCTCCATCCCCACGATTCACGGCACCGCATTGTTCTAAGTCAAGCACAGCTTCAGCGTCTTTCACCTTGGAATTGCGATTTTGTTCATTTTCAACTTCTTCTGAGATTCCAGCGAGTGCCTCGGGGGATATTATTCATCTACATGGGTCCACGGACATACGCGATACAGGGGCATAAATACCACCCGCCATTGCACGAATAGAAGCCATTATTGCCCTCGAGGCTCGCACGCACGTCCGAAATCATAGCACATAGACCGAGAGATCTCCAACTACAGCGCAAGTCGAGACAGCGTCAACTCATTTTGACTCCATGAGCATGTGTACGAAGTCAGGGAATAAACGCGGCAAATGTATCCAATAATCCATGATTCCATTGTAACTGTCTGACCGTCTGTGCTAACTTTTGGAAAGTTTAAAAGCAGAAATCGCTTCTGCCCTGGCCTGCATCCATGCAAAGCGCCATACAAGTCTCATCTAACGTCACGCTTCCATCTTCATTGCAATGAAACTTGGTTTGCCTTAGTTTGAACAAAGGGAGGCTGTGAGTCGCCTGCGTGAGCTTTTCAGCGTCGTAGTCTGGAGAAGGATTCAAGGAAAGCATGTAAGTACGCGATCTTCGACAATTCGCTTCCGCATTACACCGAGGGCTTTCGCATAAAGGACAAGGGTCCAGGGATTCTTCTTACTAAATTTGACGAGGTTGTTGTAGCAGTATTCAAGGCCTGAAGTGCAGTTCCAGGCCTGGGCCACGGGTGCAATTGCCACGATCACGGCGATCATGAGAGATTTAATCGCAACCATGATGAAGGCAGTTTTTTATAACTTGTAAGTCTGAGTGTAATACAAACACGAATCGGGGTATTTGATCTGGGAAAGTTTAGGAGGCGAGCGAGAGCATTTATAGCTGAGACTAAGCTGAGTGTCCGAGGTTTTGTAGTAAGTATGGGACCATGGATCAGTGTTTCTATTGGCACCAAACGCCCGAGGTCACAGTGGAAGTCAGGTAGCACTCCAGCTGGCAGCCTCCGGTATCGGTTGTTACGAACGGAAAAAGTACCAAGGATGAAAAGGTCCATAAGTTTACTGTTTTTCTCACTTGTGACTTCGAGCGAGGCAAGTTGTCTTAGTTCCATCTTGGCATCTTCCCGCGAATTTTGAAGACTATCTGGCAGCCGGAGCCTGGAGGCTGGAACCGCCTACCGGTAGAATTTACGAAAATATCTACATGCCGTCATTCATAATCTTGCCGTCGACGCTGTTTGTGCGTCTGTACTTGGCATTCAGTCATCACCTGAAGCCTCTGAAGGTTTGTCTTTGGATCATATTCCCGCAGAAGCCTTCATGGGCGTAAACCTGCTAGGTACACATGAACGCATACATATCACGACCGCTTAAGCTATGCTCGATACAGTCTAGACACGATCGGAAGATGGCGAGCAAGCGCGCTTCTGAATTTCTTTCGAGCGAGCGATGGCCATATACCTACACAGTGCACTGTACACATGTATGATGTAAGTAGCGTGGTCTTCGTTTGGAGTTCTGAGACATATGTAGGAAGTTCCAACTTCCCCCCTTTCCCTTAATCTTATGTGCCTAGTTATGTACCTACCTACAGTGCACATATTATTACAGCGTGGGGCTGCCACGTCTCCCACCTTGAACACCTTCTGTGAAGTTCTGCTTCGACAGAATTGAGCCTAGCTTGGCGACATGCCGATGTCTGCTCGACATCTCTTGCCTAGAAGCCGGCTATAGTTGGCCGTGTCTCATATCCCATGTGTCCTTGTTTGGAGATTCAGTTTTAGCTCATTCCGATGTTCCATACATGCAGGTTCTTTACCGATGCTGCGTACATACTAATAACGCACCCGTGGAACATCTGGAACTGATCTATGGGCTAGGCACCTGGCAAGTGGTGTCCGCTCAGCCGCCAGCGTCAAATAATATGCACGCGACACTGGACAATCAGTGACTCCGTCATTTCTTGTTTCTTGTTATCGCTACATTGTCTCGCTAGAGTTTCCGATCTCCCGGTGCTCACCACGTTCTTCTCGATCTCAATACCGTAGAACGGGACATGAAGAGCTCTGAGCAATTGGCCGCCGAAATGACGGGGAACGTAGCACGCCGCACGATACCATGCAGCTCCATGACTCCGAGCATCGGAATCCTGAGATCCTCCGCAGTCAACAAACATAATTACAGAGAAATGGCAAACTCGTCAGCCCCTCAGTGTTGCATTATGAAACACTAAGCACGTCCACGTCAAGCTTGGGCAAATTGCAATACCGTATCACTATCGACAGAGTGCCCATCGCGATCTGGGCGTGGAGTGGGAAGTTTGAGATCCACGTGGACAGACCCGTCAAGGCGGACAGGGATTCGCTGATTGTGGCAGGCTGGATCTTCGTCTGTTGTCGGATGATGCAGCTGTACCTGCCGAAGGCGCGGCCGACGGTTGAACTGCAGAGGACGCAGAGGAGGTCGAAGGAGGCCGACCATGGTGCTCTGCCGTGGTAGGCGCAGAATGATTCGAACGACCTGGCGGCATTCGAGTATGTACATAGCGGCCCAAAGGACCGTGATGGCGAGCTCTGGTGGCTGTCCCATTGTGAGACTGGAACGTGAAAAGAACGACGATGTCGATCGTTCCAGACGTAGCTGGTAGTCTGGTAGAATCGGTCCAGTTACAGTGGAATTGCCAGTGGTTCAGTGGTTCAGTGGTTCAGTGGTTCAGTCCTACTGGCAGTGGAAGCGTTGGCGGGGCAAAACGGAAATACGAAAGGCAAGGTGTGCGAACTGTTTGCACAATAGAGGTGGCCAGCGGACTTGCCAGCGGACTTGCAAGTTGCCAGTGGAGGGAACGGGGATGGGCGGGTAATTATGTAATACGTCCGGAACGTTTCTGACAGTACATAAATTCAAGTCTGACAGGCTACATAACAGCCCTAATCCTACTACATTCGATTGCAATCGCGGCTTGTTCTCTATGCCCCTTTCTAAATTCGTGCTTTAACATAAATATGTACTCTACTGAGTGCCAAATAGGATCAGAGAGCACCGGATATTTCAAAAAGACAAGAGATCCTCTTTCCTATCTACTGGCGTGGGCTTGAAGCCTATCACACGCACGTCGTTCGTGCCGGGGCCCGAATCGTGGGCAGTCGCTCGTGCAAATTTCAATCTCTCTCGGCTTCGCAGTCCCTCAGCTTGGTGCTTATAGCGAATTCTTCAAGAGTACGCGCAGTCGAGGCAGGGGCGGCCGGCGCGCCGAACTGTCGTCACATAAAAGGGAATCGAGCAAGGGGTAGCTTTCGGTAGAGCCCTCGTCTCCTCGACGGCCATGGGTGGAGCTCGCGGGGCCTACAAATAAGACAAAATAAATCCACGTAGATCAAGAATTTTGAGACATTGAAGAGAATTCGGATCAGGTGAGCCTCGAAGCGACATTCTAAGTGCTGTCTGCGATCGACGGCTCGGCGTTGAGAAATTATGTAGGTTAAGATCGTGAGGGTGGGGCCAACCACTCTTTCAAGTTTCGTCCAACCTGTTACCTGGCCAGTGGCAACGCGTTAATGACGCGATTGCCAACCGAAGCTTAATCGATAAGCCTACAATTCCAACGTTGTGGCATAATGCATGTGCTTCCAAGCCCAAAACCATCATGGTGACATGATTCCATGTAGACGCTCACCAAGCAACCATGCCCCGGAAGAATGCCAGGGACGACCGCTCCAAGGACGCCATCGTGGCCGACGCGGCTGATGGCCTGCGAAAGCGATCCGTCGATGTCGCCGACCTCGACACCGCCGACCTCAACGCCACCCCGACAAAACGACCACGCAGCTCCATGAACCGCGCCACTCGAATCCCACAGGCGTCTTCCGCAGCCAAGAATACAGAGTCCGAGGATAATACCGAAATCATCAGTACTCCAACAGCGCGAAGAAGCCACAGCTCTCGCGGTATTCCAACAACACCAACCGCCGCCACCACGCCCAGTCGCCGAGGCAGGGCCCCAACGGCCTCCGCGTCGCAGACCAGCACCCCATCCAAGACACCGGTCAGGTCCATCTTCGCGACCCCCGTCAAGGCGCGCGAAAATGAAGCTGCCACTCCAAAACGAACAGCGGCAGATCGGTCTGCGCGCAAGAAGAGCGCGCGGGTCCTTATCGAGAATGTCGTTGGCGATGGGCTCGGCAGCGACGAGGAGGATGTAGATGATGACGTCCTGATGCGAGAGATATACGACGAAGATAGTGACGGTGAAGAAGACCTGATGAATGATCAGGGCATCCGCCATCATGCAGGCCTGGACGAAGAAGATGTCAGGAACGCGGGAGATGCTACGCCCTCGAAAAAAGGTCGAAGGGGTCCAGGCCGGACCAAACGGGCCAGATCACCTACGCCGCCACGCGATCTGCCACCCCATGAGCTCTACTTCACGCACAACAAGCCCGGACGATCCAAGACGTCGGACAACACCCTTGGCTCAGTGGCCATGCTCACACACGACGAGTACTTCTCCATCGTCCACGGCAGTAATTACGTCGACCGTCACAGCGCGGACGTGGAGTACCTGGAGAACCTGCATGCCGAGTTGTTCCCGCAATGGGTCTTTGAGCTCTCCCAAGGCTACAGCGTCTGTCTCTACGGCTTCGGCTCCAAGCGAAACTTGCTACAAAAGTTGGCGAGATATCTCTCACGATTGCACGGCGCTTCCAACGACGACGCATCACTCTCTCGCTTCAAGACCATCATAGTCAACGGATACACGCACACGACTACACTGCGCGAAATCCTCACCTGCATCAGCACTGCAGTCGATCCATCTCTCAAACCGCCCTCCTCATCTGCTCCCGCCATGCTGTCGAGCATCCTGGCTCAGCTCTCCCTCACGGACCTCACCCTCACCGTCATTGTCAACTCGATCGACGCCCACCCTCTCCGCAAGCCCGGCACGCAATCCCTTCTCTCGAAGCTCGCTTCTCACCCGCAGATCAACCTCATCTGCTCGGTCGATACGCCTGACTTCTCTCTCCTCTGGGACATTGGCATCCGCTCGGCCTTCAACTTCCTCTTCCACGACTGCACCACCTTTGCGCCCTTGTCCGTGGAGCTAGACGTGGTAGACGAGGTCCACGAGCTGCTCGGCCGACAGGCCCGTCGCGTCAACGGCAGAGAAGGCGTCGCATTTGTGCTGAAGAGTCTGCCCGAGAATGCTAAGAAGCTATTCCAGTTGCTTATTGGAGAGGTACTCATCGCTGGCATGGAGGATGAGGGGGCAGCGTCGTCGCGGGAGGATGAGGCCGCGGGGGTGGAGTACCGGATGGTGTATAACAAGGCGGTGGAGGAATTTATTTGTAGTTCTGAGATGGCTTTTCGGACGTTGTTGAAAGAGTATGTTTCCTTTCCGGATGAGGGCCCCATTACCACGAGAATGACTCCCCTTTACGACGAACGGGACGTCGTACCTTCTCGCACATATCCTGTCTGCCCTCGTTCCATTCCCAACATACTACTGCGCTCTTCTCTCATGGCTTTCTCTTTCTGTGCACAGCTCTATTCTTGTCACAATTTACTATCCGCTTTTGTATTTCTGTATTACAAATTCTCTCAGGATAAGTTCTTAAGACTTGGAGCTATACTAACATCTTTCTTTCTTAGATTCCACGACCATCAAATGATTACGAGTCGAAAAGATGCTCTTGGCACGGAACTCCTTAGCGTGCCGTTTCAAAAGGACGAGCTGGAGGCTATTCTGGAGGACTTGATGTCGTGAGTGATGAGTGGTTCGGGGTAATTGTATATGTTGGCCTGGTGTGCATTCATGGCGTGGCGTGGCGTAGGTGCATTGTTCTCTCTTGTTCTTCTATTCATTTTGTTTTGCATTTTATTCCGATTTTCTCTTGATTTCCATGCGCATGTCACACTTTGCTTTCTGGAGACTTGATGTCCCTGCCCTTGAACTCCTCTTCATGTTATTGCATTTCTAAGAATCGAAGTCCAAGATCGGACAGGAGTTGTATAACGGGTGCGACTTGGTGAGAATAGGATAGGAGTTTCTGAAACGTGTTCGAATAAGAATGTGCACGGTACTATGATGGTCATCGACCGTTTCAACGCCATGCGGTGTGTTCCCAATGGAGGGCAGTATACTATTCCTACATCTGCATAGCGGACTCTTGATTTCGGAACCCGTGTATTCCTAGCATGAAGGATTCGTAACATCGCGTTAGCATCAAGGGCGTCATATCATGACCACCGCGGATCAATGACCACTGGTTGGTAGTCCGTCTTGTACATTATACATATAAATGAGCATGTGTAGACGCGGATCTTTACCCGATTGTTCTACTCCATTTCCATTCTGCAGAAGTATGTCGAGATGACGAATCGAAACAAGGGCGGCTCTTCGGCTCTTCCCTCATGATGTATATCAAGAAACGATGCCTCAAGTCCACTAGGAGCAAAACTATTCGCCAAGCAAGTTTTTGCAACAGAAGTTTTGAAAAACTGGGTCCTTACCTCATATGGCTAGCGCGCTTGATTGCCACACCCCCACACACCCGCACGCCCGCTTCCCCGCACACCCACCTCACAGTAAATCACATTGTATGTACCTGCTTTATGGCACATTATGAAGT
>SRQG01000417.1:0-22508 GCA_018360325.1 Claviceps aff. humidiphila group G2b
CCACACCATACCCGTATGAACAAAAGGTAACATGGAGCATAAAGAGGCAAACACGAAATGTGCGCCTCCGCTACGCGTCGCCGCACGATTTCTTCAGTTTTGCCTAATGACGATGACTTCTCGTTGTACGGTACTAGGTAGGTACTGGCGTCCTTTTCAACGACTCTTTCTGTTACAAATAATGAGTTTTTGGGACATGGTGCCCATGGATTGATTGGTCGTCACTGTTGATGTCTGTGAGACTGTGTCTGTCTTGCTTCCTCCTCAGGGGCGGGGCCATTTCAATTTGTAGACTGTATGTACCAGTAATAGTAAGGTGTGCACGTGACTTCTGCCCTGTATTACCGCCTGCGTTGTAGACTTGACGACTCCTGAGTCCTGAGTAGCCTTTCTCTTCCTCCAAGGTACATATTTGCAAAGTCACCATGTAACCTCCATTCGCCGAATAAACGAATCGGAAGTTTCCGATTCCGTACTCATTGTTTATATGCACTGTCTTGTATCTGTCTTTGTTTTTACCCCCTATTCAGTGTCAACCCAACAGCGCACGTAAAGGAGTCTGAAGCTTCAAGCGATTACCAGGGTTCAAACGTGAGCATTGCACTTTTGCATTGGAAATCTAACACTATTGGGAGTAGATGGTGAAGGGAAACTCAATTCTTTTCTACACTTTTTCGCATGGAATAGCTCATACAAATTGTCCCATCCACACTTCAGAAAGCAAGAAAAAAGGTGCGAGGTCATCTGCTTTCTCATTCCTCATTCCTCAAGCCCCAATCTCCAGTTCTCAACAGAAAAAAGCCTCGCTGTGCGCTCTGCGTCCCGATCGAGTCATCTTCTTCAGACGATTACTCGGGGAGCGTCTGTTCCGGGTTCTGCCACGCTGATGTCATCGGTGTAGGTGTGGTCGTCTCGCGCGATTGCCCGAGTTCGGTGACGATGACGATAACAGTGGACGTCGGGGGTCCGGTGACGGTGACGATAACCGTGGAAGTCGGGGGTCCGGTGACGGTGACCATGACCGTGGACTGCCTGGGCCTGATCGCGGTGGTGATAGGCGTGGCGAGAGGAGCCATGGTATTTCGATGTGGGCAGGGACCATCATGATCTTGAGTGTGGCTATGGTCGCCGTCCTGCTCTCCTCCCAGAGACTCTCCAGGAGGACGGCCTTGGGATGAACTGTTGGGCACGTCACCAGAGCCGTCTTGTCGTCCTCCTGGCGGCTCCGCTGTAGAATGAGGAGGGGAGGAAGGGGACGAGGACTGCGCGCCTCCAGAACCTTTTGAAGAACTCGTGGGCTTGTTGCCAGAACCGCCTTGTCGACTGGCTGATGACTTGGGCTTGCCCTTCTGCTTGTCGTCGTCGTCGCCGTTGCCGTTGCCATTGCCGTTGCCATTGCCATTGCCATTGTTGTTGTTATTGTTGTCCTCGTCGGAGGGATTCCCACCGTACACATCCCCTAGTTTCCCATCCTTGGAGGACCCCTCAACGAGTTGGTCACCTTGGACTACACATCCCAGCTTAGCCGACTTGGCAAATAAAGTGTAGCTATCAGCGTTATCCAAACTAAACGAAGCACTCATATCCTTAATCATTCCCATCCCATACCCGTGGTCTTTAGTCCAAGCCCACGAATGCGACATCTCATGCAAGAGAACATCTCCAAGGACCGACTTATCGCAACGATTTTGATCCAGCGGGAGAGCAGCATAACACAGCCTGACATGGTGGGTTCCGTTGTTCGTAGTCGTACCCCTATCTCCGCCGTGGAAGCGGATCACGTGGGTCGTAACTCCCAGATAAGGTTCCTGGCAATGACCACAAGAGACTGGGGTAAGACCCGCGCCGTTCTTTTCACACTCGACAGCAATAACGGCTAGATGCTCCGCGACGTGATTCCTTGTCTGGTCACTGTCGTCCTTGAAGATTCCTCTGATCAGGGCAGAGGACACACTGTCCCTGGCCCGGGCGACTTTTTCTCCGGCACGGGCCCGAGCCGCGCAGTCCTTGTAGGCTCGGTCGACAGGACCTCGATAAGAGCCACAGGAGCCGTGGATGGAGCGCTTGTGGGGCAGGGACTCCAGGGAGGTTTCGAAAAGAGTGACATTGCCGCCGTCAAGGCAGGATGGAGGTTTTCTGTCCGAGCCCGTAGCTGCGGCATCGGCCTGCCAGGGGGAGGAGGATCGAATGTAGGGGATATAGAAGGCGGCGGCGGAATTGCACAGCAAGGCACCGCAGAAAAGAAAGGATTGTGGTTTCATTGGGAGGAAAGGTCTTGAATAGATGGAGTAGAATCGAACGGAGGCCAGCCTCGCTTTGTTGTGTATACACAGTGAATTGTATCTTCGTAATGCTTCTTTTGTTTCTTTTCTTTGTATTTCTTTCTTTGTAAATCAAGAGAGATGGGCTATGTTATATATTCATATCACGAAACGATGCTTACTTGTTGGAGGTGGAAGACCATAGCTCAGGACACCACAAGTCCACGACGGGCGTCTTTTTCTACGGGCCAATCTTCCAACATGCGTTCCTTTGTTTCTTGGCTCCCATCACATGAGTGATGTTATATCGGTTTTATGAAACATGGTAGCAAGGCACGGGTCATGTTGGACCGTGAGCTGGTAGGTCCTTTGGGTATTTGTCGGGGACTCGGGGCTGTCATATTTGGCGTTCGGTCACCGGTGTTGGTGTGTTGTTTTCCGCATCAAAATGTATGCCCTTTTCCCCCGAGGAAGTTGCGGGAAGCTGCTTCTTATTCATTTTTCCTATCAGGGGCCGCTGTCAGATTTGGACCCCAGTTGACGGTTCGACGGGTCACGGGTTTGCATCGGAGGGAATATCGCGGGGGAGTGGAGATTTCTAAGTTCTGGGAGCGCGGCGCGCGCGGGAGGATTGTTTCATCGGAACCTCCGCGCGCAGGGGGAAGCTCGCTTGAGTGTCTGCTCACTGGCGCTCCAACAAGTCCGATACATGTTGAGAAGTGTCGCGCTTCTCTGATAAAAACGTGCCTCGCAACGCGGGCAGCGTCCGACTTGTGCTTCTCCAGAGTCTTAATTGGCCTTATCAGGCAAAACTGAACGAAAGTGCGTGCCTCCGTTGGGGGGTACATACATAGGAGCAGTTTACTGAATTGAATGAAGCATGATGAAAGTGCTGGTGGTGAGTTGAGAAGCGCGTCGCGCGTGGGATAAGAAGAAGGAAAGAGCAGGATTGAAGCGAAGTATGTGCATACAGATGTGTATGTAGCGTTACATATATCCATTTTGGGTTTAGCGGAGTTATGCGAGGTCACCGAGGTGGATTATGGATTTATGGATAACAGTGCATCTGTACGACACTACGACTACGGACTCCGGAGAGTCGTGGTTTGAAGTTCTTAACATTCCCAGTGAAAGAAAGTTTTGGATCTGACATGAAGTCGCTCGCCAAACAGATGTTGAGGCATTCAAAGTACAGATCCTCCAAGGAGCGAACGTGCCAGCCTCCAGGAAGTGAGTCAATCCCACTGCGGCCAGCATCACCCAACATTGCATTCCGTCGACTTGATCCCCAACAGATCTCGGCTGGCTCGGGGCATCCGTATGGCCACCACAGACGAGTTCAATCGAGTTTGAGAAGCTACAGGTCAGACAAGGCGATGAAGAGCACGAAGGCGATACGAAATAGGACCATGACATGCCCCAGGAAGCTTGGCAGGAGTTAGCAAACCTTCACCCACGTGGCATGAATTGATCCTGAGGAAGAGACAGCTCAGATTCTCGGAAATCGTAACATAGATGTCGAATTTTCCTCGGAAAGTCACAGTGGATGGCATGCGGCATCTTTCAACTGGAGAGATGCAGGACAGTTTTATGAAATCGGGATCTCAAGTCAGTGGTCACGAAAGCAGTCTGTCGCAGTTGTACGGATTCGACCTTTTAGGTTAGTGTTGTGCTCATCTCCATACGATTGATTGTATTTCTTGGCCTTTGCTTCGTTGAGGATTTTTTTGGCTTTCTTCCTCAGCTTGTCCTCAGCTTTCTGCTCCTCCCCTGTCTCTATGACTCGGACTACAGTCTACCTTGGGGTGTGGCATGTAAAAAATCTGAAGCTGCACGACAAGCTCAAGAGGTTGGCAAGTTCAGATATAAGCACTGCACAAATCTGCATCGGGGATCTGGCACGATTAGAAGTAGATAAGTGAAAATAACTCAATTCTTTTCTACACCTTTTTACATTAAATAGCTCATGCAAATTGGTCTGTCTACAAGAAAGGAAGATAAAACAAAAAGGTGCGAGGCTATCTGTTCTCCCAGTTCCCAACAGCAAAAGCCTCCCTGTGTGCACAATGCGCTATGTGCCCGATCTAGTCATCTTCCTCAGACGACTCTTCAGGGACCGTCTGGTCCGGGGTCGTCTGCCCCGCCGATACCGACGTTGTCGGTGTCGTCGTCTCGCGCATCTCCCTCACTTTAGTGACGACGACAATAACCGTGGACGTCGGGTGATTGGTCACGGTGACAATGACCGTAGACCGCCTGGGTCTGATCACGGTGGTACTGGTAACCGTGGAGACTGAGTGAGGAGCTTTGGTATTCTGATATGAGCAGGGACCGTCATCGTCACCCTCGTCACCCTCGTCGTCAGAGCCGTCTTGCTCTCCTCCTGGAGGCTTCCCGGAAGGACGAGGGGGGGAGGAAGGGGAAGAGGGCTGTCCGCGTCCGGGGCCTTTGGCTGAACTGGTGGGCATGCCACCAGAGCCGCCCTGTCGGCCTCCTGGAGGCTTCGAAGTAGGATGAGGAGGCGAGGGAGGGGATGAGGATCGCGCGCCTCCAGGACCTTTCGCCGAAGTCGTGGGCTTGTTGCCAGAACCGCCTTGTCGACTGGTGGATGGCTTGGGCTGGCCCTTGTTGCCACCCGCCGACTCTCCGTCGTCACCGCCGTCGTCGCCGTCGTCGCCGTTGTTGCTGCCGTTGTTGTTGCCGTTGTCCTTGCCGTCGCCGGGGGGGTTTCCAGCATCGACACCACCTGGTTCCCCACCCTTGGAGGATCCCTCAACGAGACGGTCACCTTGGACTACACATCCCAGCTTAGCCGACTTGGCAAATACAGTGTAGCTATCAGCGTTTTCCAAACTAGCAGAAGTACTCAAAGTGTTTTTAATGTCCTTGATCCCGTACGCACGATCCTTGGTCAGCCCCCACGAATGCGACAGCTCATGCAAGAGAACATCTCCAAGAACCTGTCTATCGCAATGATTTTGCTCCGGATGGATAGCGACATCACACAATGTGACTTCGTTGCTTCCGTCCTTCTGATCAGAAACCAGGACCGTCAACCCAGCCACACCCGGTTTACAATACCCGCATTTGACTGGGGTAGGACCCCCGCCATTCTTTTCACACTCGACAGCAATGAGTGCTAGATGATCTGCGATGTGGTTCCTTGTCTGATCGCTGTCGTCCTTGAAGATGTCTTTGATCAGGGCGGAGGACGCACTGTCCTTGGCCCGGGCGATTCTCTCTCCGGCACGGGCCCGAGCCGCACAGTCCTTGTAGGCTTGGTCGACGAGGCTTTGATGGGAGCCGCAGGAACCATCGATGGAGCGCTTATTGGGCAGAGAGGTTTCGTAAAGAGTGACATTGCCGCCGTCAAGGCAGGATGGGGGTTTTCCGTCCGGGCCAATGGCTGAGGCATCGCCCTGCACTAGGGAAGGGGAACGGACGTAGGGAATGAAGTGAGCGGCGGCGGCATTGCACAGCAAGGCGCCGCAAGAAATAAAGGAGTGTGACTTCATTGGGAGGGAAGATCTGGAAGGAATGTGATAGAATCAGACGGAGGCCAGCCTCGCTTTGTTGTAAATGTACAAGGAATGTATTTTTGTAAAGTTTTCTTTGTTTCTTTCCTTTGTCTTTCTTTCTTTGGAAATAGAGAGAGATGGTCTATGTTATATATTCATATCACGAATCGATGCTCACTTGTTAGAGGTGGAACAAGACCAGGGCTCAGGACACCAAGAGTCCACGACGGGCCAGATGTGTTCCCCTTATTTTTTTGGCTCCCATCACTCACTGATGGTATAATCTGTTTTATGAAACAGGGGAGCAAGGCACGGGTCATGTTGGACCGTGAGCTGGTAGGTCTTTTGGGTAATTGTCGACTTTTCGTGGTGTTCTGCCCGGGCTGTCATATTGGGCGTTCGGCGTTGGTGTTTCGTTTTCAACATCGAATTGTTTGCCTTTTCCCCATGAGGAAGTTGGGCGACGACTGCTTCTTCTCCGTCATCCTATCAGGGGCCGCTATCAGAGTTGGACCCGGGTTGACGGTTCGAGGGTGTGTTGCACGGTTTTGCATCGGAGGAAATATCGTGGGGTGTGGCGGGAGGGATTGTTTCATCGGACTCCCGCGGAAAACTCCGCGCGCGTGCAGGGGAAGCTCGGTTTAGTTCATATGCATGTACCTGATATATATTCCAGTTCCAATATGTACATAATGGGCTAGAAGAATAGCGCTAGTAGTGCAGGACTACCTCTCATTGGCAGGTGCTTCTCATTGACCATTGCAATTTCCGCGCCAGCGGCGCAGCGCCCAAGAACAACACCGAAATGGCCTCATCTACTACGTGGCGTTCAATTATCAGATCAAGGCGGCTGACTACGATCTTCTGGTCAACCTAAGGCACCCGAACAAGTCTCTGACACCAAGAGAAGTATTGGTGAGGATGACAAGCCTCAAGAACATCGCACACCAACTCCACAACATGTCCCCATTCATCCATCGCCTATCCCACCTTTTCGAGCAGAGGTGTCTTAGCAACAGTGAACACCTCATACGTAATCGGCCCATCGTATCCCAGAAGTCTCATCAGTTTAGTATCTCTCAGGCGTGCGACCAGATGATACACATGCGATGCATCAAGCACGCCCGTCGCCAAGATCAGGTTGCTATCTCCCGAGCTCACCGAGTGCAGGCTCGTGAGTCGTGATGACCTGCAGCCATCTCCATCTCAAACACCACCCCTGCTGGACATCATGCGAGAACGGCAACAACTAGGTGCAATCTCTCGGGGACACGAAGAGGAGCTCCTGACTGGTGGAAGCCCACTGCCCATTACCAACCCCTGGTCGCGAAGAGTCAAGAGTACCTGGCTCAGCGGCGAGGTGGTGCTGTCCCGCCGTCTTCGGCATTCAATTTACAGGTTGCATCTATACGGATTCCATATGTGGTTTGACAACTATTCCTGTAAAAGAAGGTCTTGGATCTGACTTGGAAATTATCATGTGACTCTCATCCGGAATCATCTGTTTCTCTTAGCTCAGATCAGTCTACACTGCCGCCATTTCGACCAGGTGTGCCGTATTTTGAAGACATCACAACGCTTGATGATATTGCCATCACGTCTGCACAGCCTAGACATAGACCTTATTCAACAATGGTGTAGGCAGCTTGATGAAAATGTACAGCAACGATGTAATTGCTGCAACTCGACTTGGTGCGACTTAGACGTCAACAAGAAAGGCATTTGCAAGAATTGACGAAAGTTAGATACGATCTACCGACAGCCAAAGTCTAGTCTGGACAACGTGGACTGGATATGCCGGAGTTGTGGTCTGCAGAGAATAAGCTTGATTTGGATGTAGTTCCAGCTGACTTACCTCCACTCGACCAGATTGAAAGTGGCTCATCTCTCAAGTACACGTTCTCGTACAGATCTTGGACGTACAGAGGGTCGTAGTACCAATATAAGGGACACATCGTCGCTTTTGGAAGGATGTCAGCGGTGTATACAACACGCCCCCCCTGTTGCCTGCCATCAGAGCTCGATGCCATCGTTGTCCGCCCACGCAATACAACAACGGAGCCAGGCATGGTATGGCCTTTCAAGGCGGAATGCAGAGCACGCAGGCTGAAGAAAATCTGTCACGACTCACTTGTTAGTTGGAGTGGCTTGTTCAGAACAACCCGTTGTACCTCCATATTGCTATAGACAGGTAACGTCTAAGCCAGCTTTCCACGGATGAGGATGTAAGCGACCAGCTCGAAACAATTGAAGCTGATGCTGTACAGACTGATCGGGATCCCTGAACAAGATCTTTGCAATGCCGTAGCCACCGCCGACCAAGACTGACATTAGTCTGACAACACACACCAACAGGGAAGGGACTCTGGAACTCTGAGAGGGTGTGGCTGTGCAACGCCCGATCGCTCGCCACTGGCCAGAGATATGTTGAGGCATTCAAGTACATCTCCTCCCAGGAAAAAACTTGCTAGAAAGCCAGTCAATTCCACTGCAGCCAGCATCATCAAACATAGCATTCCGTCGACTTGGTCGCCAACAGACCTCGGCTGGAGCCTGGCTTGGGCATCCGTATGACTACTACGGGCGAGTTGAGGAGCCAGAGGACAGAGGACAGAGAAAGCGGCGACAAGCACGAAAAAGGTATGGATTCATGGAACATGACCAGGACGTGGCCGAGGAAGCTTGACAGGAGCTAGCCAACCTTCAACCACGTGGCACGAATTGATCCCGAGGAAGAGACAGTTCAGGTCCTCGGCAATCTGACATAGATCTCGACCATTCCTGAAGTCACATTGGACAATATGCGGCAATGGGCATTCAGCAACTGGACAGATGCAGGAAAATTTTGTCGGGATCTCAAGACTCAAGTCACGAGAGCAGCCTGGAGGAGTTGTACCGAGGTTGACTATCTAATGCATCTCAGCTAAACTGTGAACAGGTTACAGCGGGCTATCTGGCGCATCTTCAGGCGCCACTGCTGCGATATATATCTAACCAACGTGCAGGTCGACAGCTACAATCGGGATCATCTCAAGGAAACTGATGCTCCGATCATCGAAACTGTCTGCAATTCAACTGACAACAGGTGGGAGCGAAACGTTTCCAGCCGCGACGCTGGAAATCCTCAGCAGCAGCTGAGCCTGTGCGTCGGAGCCAAGGCTATGTTGACGGAGGACATCTGGACAGCGAAGGAGTTTTTGAATGGGGCAATTGGCACCGTCGTTGACATGTTCTGGAAGAACGAGACGAGGATGTAGGACTTAGGTGAGTACAATGTAACTTAGGTGAGTACAATCGAACTTAGGTGAGTACAATCGAAATTGAGGTCAAGAACAATGGATCGCCAATACTTCGTGCTGATGTGCAACTCGTGAACTGAGATGAGATTTGGTCTTTGTGTTGTCATTCTTTGGTTGCGTGTTTGTATTCCCTTGAGACTTTTGTCTGTGTGTTCTACACGAACTGTCCTTACTTGACGTTCGCTGTTGAACTTGGTGTTTCTCTTTGACCTTTCAGGTCTGAGAGACTGAGACTGATGTTGTGCTCTTTTCCGCCATAAGACTGTTTGCATTTCTTGGCTTTTACTTTTTCCCACCAGCTTGCTGTTCTTCGCCTGCCTCTATCACTACTTTGGAATGTGACGTGTACAGGAATGTATAGCTGCGTGACAGGCTCAATAGGTCTCGGGTGGGCAAGTTCAAAGAGTAGCATTGCACAATTTCGCATCGCAGATTCAACACGATTGGAAGTATATCAGTGAAAATAACTCAATTCTTTTCTACACCCTTTTACATTAAATAGCTCGTACAAATGGTTCTATACACAAGAACGGAAGAAAAAAGTGTGGTGCGAGGCTATCTGCTCTCCCATTCCCCAATAGCAAAAGCCTCCCTGTGTGCACAAGTGCACTGTGCGCTGTGTGTCCGATCTAGTCATCTTCCTCAGACGACTCTTCAGACGACTCTTCAGACGACTCTTCAGACGGCTCTTCAGACGACTCTTCAGGGTCCGTCTGGTCCGGGGTCGTCTGCCCCGCCGATGCCGACGGTGTCGGTGTCGTCGTCTCGCGCATCTCCCTCACTTTGGTGACGACGACAATAACCGTGGACGTCGGGTGATTGGTCACGGTGACAATGACCGTAGACCGCCTGGGTCTGATCACGGTGGTACTGGTAACCGTGGAGACTGAGTGAGGAGCTTTGGTATTCTGATATGAGCAGGGGCCGTCAACTTCACCCTCGTCGTCGGGGCCGTCTTGTCCTCCGCCTGGAGGCTTCCCGGTAGGACGAGGGGAGGGAGAAGGGGAAGAGGTCTTTACGCGTCCGGGGCCTTTGGATGAACTGGTGGGCCGGCCTCCTGGAGGTTTCGAAGTAGGATGAGGAGGGGAGGGAGGGGATGAAGATGGCGCGCCTCCAGGACCTTTCGATGAGGTCGTGGGCTTGTTGCCAGAACCGCCTCCTCGACTGGTGGATGGCTTGGGCTGGCCGTTGTTGCCACCCGCGTCGTCACCGCCGTCGTCGCCGTTGTTGTTGCCGTCGCCGGGGGGGGACCCCTCAACGAGACGGTGATCTTGGACTTTACATCCAAGCTTGGCCGCTCTGGCAAAATGAGTGTAGCTATCGGCATTATTTAAACTCTTCTCCGAAGACAACCCCTCAATGTTCTGGATCCCATACGCATTGTCATCAGTCAGTCCCCACGAATGTGACAGCTCATGCAAGAGAACATCGCCAAGGACCTGTCTGTCGCAACCATTCGGTTCCGGACGGATAGCAACATCACACAGCGTGACGGGGTTATCTCCGTTCCTCCTACCCGTCCTTATGACCGTTAATCCAGCCACACCTTTAACACAGTACCCGCAAGCAACTGGGGTAGGACCCCCGCCGTTTCTTTCACACTCGGCAGCAATCTGAGCGAAGTGCTCCGCGATGCGCGTCCGCGCCTTGTCGCTGTCGTCCTTGAAGATGCCTTTCAGCAGGGCGGAGGACGCACTGTCCTTGGCCCGGGCGATTCTCTCTCCGGCACGGGCCCGAGTCGCACAGTCCTTGTAGGCTTGGTCGACGAGGGTTTGTTTGGCGCCGCAGGAACCATCGATGGAGCGCTTATTGGGCAGAGAAGTTTCGTAAAGAGTGACATTGCCGCCGTCAAGGCAGGATGGGGGGTTTCCGTCCGGGCCAATGGCTGAGGCATCGCCCTGCACGAGGGAGGGGGAACGGACGTAGGGAATGAAGAATGCGGCGGCGGCATTGCACAGCAAGGCGCCGCAAGAAAGAAAGGAGTGTGACTTCATTGGGAGGGAAGATCTGGAAGGAGTGTAATAGAATCAGACGGAGGCCAGCCTCGCTTTGTTGTAAATGTACAAGGAATGTATTTTTGTAAAGTTTTCTTTGTGTCTTTCCTTTGTCTTTCTTTCTTTAGAAATAGAGAGAGATGGGCCAAGTTTTATATCCATATCATGAAACGACGCATACTTGCCGGAGGCGGAACATGACCAGGGCGGCAGGGCCCAGGACAACACGAGTCTACCGTCTAAGACCACTCGACAGTCGCCTTGCACAGGACCACAGGTCAAGCTTCGGAGCTGTGTTCCCCTGTCTTCTTGCCTGCCATCCATGAGTGACGACATTTCTTGTTTCTTGAAACAGGAGAGCAAGGCACGGGTCATGGTGGACCGTGAGTTGGTAGGTCTTTTGGGTATTTGTCGACCTTTTGTGGTGTTCTGGCCGGGCTGTCATATTGGGCGTTCGGTGTTGGTGTTTTGTTTCCTCACCGAGTTGAGTGATTTTTCCCCATGAGGAAGCTGTCTTCCCATCAGGGGCCGCTGTCACTGTCATATGGACCCGAGTTGACGGTGTGTAACGGTGTGTTGCACGGTTTTGCATCGGAGGAAATATCGCGGGGGAAGTGGAGAGTGGATGGAGAGTGGAGAGTGGATTCTGGAAGCGCGGGACTCGGGAGGATTGTTTCATCGGAAACTCCGCGTGCAGGGGAAAACTCAGTTTAGTGGCTACCTCTCACTGGCGCTCAGGGGTCCTCAGTGGTCCTCAGTGGCGGCGGGCGTAATCAGGGCGTAAAGCAGGGCCGACTTGGGGGAAGAAATTAGGGGTTGCACAGTTGTATATTCAGCGCCGACTCAGCGGGTGCACGCGGTGCCACAGGGCCCGTGGCGTCTCCGCAGGCCCTGTCCCGTTTCAGTACCTGCGCTGCATTGGCCTGTCGTGTCGACAATCTCTGTTCTGCAGAGATGAAGCGCCAGTGGGGGATCGCTGATTGGCTACTCGCGACGAGACCGGGGATACCGGAGAAAAGGGGCGTTCCCGCGCTTGCAGCTTTACCTATTGACTCCTTATTAACGTTAATGATTGTTTGGACGTCTCGTTCGGCTTAGACAGGGGTACCATCCCAATCACGGATCGCAGCCTTGCAGGCAGTTGCAGGCTGCAGCCTCGGAGAGTCGGAGCATTATGAATTTATGATATGCACCTAGGAGAATTTTCTGAGGTTTCGTCGCACGTGATTGTGCGCAATCCAGAACAACTCGGTCACCGCCTGGAAGATAATCCGTGCTCTGTTCACTGGCAGAAACGTCACCGCCTGAATTCCATCTGGCATCAAGGCACAACATTCTGATGAATTGTGCTCTATGCTTTATGCCAGAGACAAAGGCGAATGCTAGAACAGCCCGATAACTGTTTCTCCCATTGTCCAGCCACGCTCGCTCGCAGCCTCACAAAATGCGCATGGCACTCAAACCGCGATTTGGATCTCCAAGACTTGCGCCTTTAAAGGTCTGGAAGCAATGGTCTACTCCGTAGAGCAAAGCGGGGATGAAACTTCACGCGATGACGTCACCGGTGTCGCGCTTGTTGACCTCGCCACTTTAGCGGCAAACCTTTGACTCCGCCGACCGTGTCTGGACTCTGGACTCTGGAGCGAACAGACAGACTAAGCAGTTAACTAGTCTGCTATGCAAAACACTACCGAAAAGAATCACAAACAATAAAACCCAGGCAATCTGAGATTCTCTTCGCAATTCACACTCCTATCCCCAACTCAGTGCCCTGCCGCCTGCCGAGACTAGACCCCCTCGATTGCGCCGGTGATGGACTCGTCCGCTCCGTCTCACCGTCGGCCGCGCTCCGAATCACAACTCAGCGCCGCCGACCGCTCTTTCGCCGCGCGGAGAGCATCCCTCCAAAGCCATGTTCATGGACAAGAGACCCCAGCGGAATCCGATGACCCAGCGTGCGAAGATTTGGGGGGCCCAAGTTCAGGGCCGTCACGACCTTCGTGGCTCTCGAGAATGTCCTTTCGTCGATCGCCCACCCCAGCGGGATCAGAAGCCCGACCTGCCGAGACAATCACTGTCGCTAGTGATGAACGACCCCAGAGACCGAGTATTCGAATTCGGCGAAGTTCTGTGGGTTTGACGGGAGGGCAGCAGCAGCAATCACACCAACAAGACACAATCACGCCCGCCGAGCCCGAACATGACAACACGCAAGGTTACTTCGAGGGCGGTCGACCCAGGAGTTTCTCGCAGCCCGGCGCCGCGCCACCTGCGGCTACGGATTCCACAGGCAGGGTACGGCACTTGCGCAGGGCTCAACCGCAAATATCGCTGCCGCGATTGACCGAAGAAGGGACCCGACCAAGCATGGCCGAGCTGGGTTTGGCGGGTAGACGAAACTCGCCGCCGCATTCTGGGGCTGGTGCTCCGTCTTCGGCAAGGGCTATTCACGGGAGGAGCAGCAGTGCTGGAGACGTGCGGTTCGACGACGTAGAGGCCCAGCCACATGCGAGGAGTGTTGCGCCAAAGAGGAGCATCGTGGGGAGAATCTTTAGACCGGGATCGAGGGCGTCGTTTGTGACTGCGCAGTCGCATTTGTCGAATGGAGATGAATCGCGGCATTCCAAGCACTCGAAGCAGTCTAAAAATTCGAGGCATACGGATGAATATAATGAGGAGCTGGTTGACTGGCTGGATATTATTGGTAAACATGCCTTTCTTGCCTTCCTTTCTAGGGGGCATTGTCCTTTTCTACTTCTCATCGACAAGCTATACACTTTCACCAGCTCACTTGACGAGCTCACTTTACGGAATCCCTCATGGGCTCGCTCGTGGGCTCTCACACAAGCTCACTCACAAGCTTATTATGCTAACAAGCGATTCAACGATAGACCCCGAAGTCCAGACTCTCTCCACCCTAACCAACGTTCAAAACTCCCTCTTCGTCCCCGACCTCGGCAGCTGGGTCAACCGACGACCAGCCTACGTCTTATCCCAACCCGATGGCCCAGCACCAGCACCACGGCCCGTCCCCTTCGAAGCAGCCCAGCCGCCCGACGAGCCCACGATTCCCGAACAGCCAGACGATCAGCAAGACGGACTAAGTCCCGGTCCCCGCGCTGAGACCCCCAGCGGGCCTCGAATGCGCCGCACGACAACCATCACATCGCAACTCTCCGAATCACACTACGCCGCGCTTCCCCACGGCGAAACCCTCGAGGGCTGGTCCGCCGACGAGAAACGTGAACTTGACGACCACGTACGCCACATGCTGCACTCGCGCCGCTCCAAGTTCAAGCGCCAGATGAAGGGCTTCGGGCAATACGTCCGCCGCCCTCTCGGCTTCTTCGTCACGCTATACGCCACGCTCATTACGCTCTTTGGCCTGGCATGGGTACTCTTTCTCATTGGGTGGATCTATGTCGGCGAGCAGCAGGTATATGCGATTCATATTATCGACAGCGTGCTGGTAGCGCTCTTTGCGATTATGGGCGATGGGCTGGCGCCGTTTCGCGCAGTCGATACATATCACATGGTATTCATTGCGCGGTATGCGCGCATCATTGCCAAAGCTAAGAAGCGAGCAGCCAAGGAGGCAGAAGCCAGAGGGGTCAAGGAAGCCAAAGAAGGGGTCCTGCACTCCGACTCGGATGGTTTTCAGGGCGAGCAACATGCAGTGGATCAAGGGGAAGTCAGTGACAACGGTGGTGGAAGCTACGGCCACAGCAACATGTCTGTTCCTCAAATCACAGTCCATGAACCCGCCCCAGACGCTGCAAACACCACAAACAGCATGGCCATTGCGAATAACGCAGACGCCAGCGAACTCGAGCCCGAAAACGACCCCTCCGACCTCGAAGACACCAAGTCCCTCTCCAGCAGCATCCTCTCCCTCCAAGAAGACTACCTCACGCCTCCGCAACGCGCTTCGTTGGCTCACCACCAAAAAAAACTTGCCAAATCTCATTCTTTCTATAAACCCCACGAGACGTTCACGCATCATGCCTTCCCGCTTGGACATCTCATGGCCATCATCATCCTGCTAGATTTCCACTCGTGTTTACAGATCTCGCTGGGGGCCACGACATGGGGAATTGATTACCATCATCGACCGTTTGCGATTACGACGGTGATTCTGTGTGTGAGTATTACGTGTAATTTGACGGCCGGGCTGGTGATTATGTTTGGAGATCGGAAGACGAGGAAGAAGGATGTGGTGGATTTGTTGGATCGGCAGGCTTTGACGGGGGATGCGATGAAGAAGGTGGAGAGGAAGAGGCATAGGGGCCGGGAAGAGCAGGAGGGGGATGAAGTGCGGGAGGGGGAGTTGTAGTAGATGAGATTATGAGAAGAGGGATAACGGCGGGATGTAATCATGTGTTGGGGATGGGGATGAAGGGGGACTGGAAACTGGAGTTTGGGAATCTTACCACATCTACGGCGGGCATCCAACGTGATGGAAGAAGATGTGGTGAAAAGCATCGGCGTTGGGAGGTTTGCAATTTTGGGTCGGCGCCATACTATGAGATTACACATTACAAGCTCTTGTTACATTTATTTACGATAATACTTTAGATAGCCGCCCGAGGTAACTTTAATATCTAGTATCTCAGCTTACTTTTTGTCTCTAGCATTGACCCTGACACGGAGAAATCCTATGTATGTATAAGCAAGCGAGGATGTGCGTCAACATCATGAAAAAAAAGCCTCGTTGCCTGACTTCTTTGGGGCAACCTTTCTCCCAGAGCCATGCGTGTTGACATCAACGAGCATAAGGGGCGGAATGCGATGTGGTACTGGCACCCCATTCAAATATTCAGTGCTCGCTTCGAGCCTTGACTGGGTATGTATACTTAGGATGCCAGTCTGTCATATTTTCTAATCAGCCTCCCGAGACCATGTCTCTGCTGTTAGTATTCACAGCCAGTCCGATGAGAACCAGCAGTCAATTGTTAATTCAAACCTTCACGAATGTTGTCTTTGTGGTAACACTCGAGAACAATACTTATGGATACTTGAACATAGCAAGGCTTTGCTGCTTGCAACACGCTGCTAACTTACCAACGTACCTATGAACATCGGTTGGCCTTTCACTTCCTTCTCCCCAAAGCCGTTGCGAAATTAGCAGGCAAATGAGAGCTCCAAATGACTCTACATACATGGGTAATTGATAGAAATGGATGAAAATCTTGCATAGCCCCAATGGATTATGGGGAAGATTCAAGGTTACCTGTGTTTCTCGCATACGAGTGTCCGATAGACATTGATCACGTCTCGCTACCTCGAATCGATGTCTTAATCACTTCAACTCTCCCAGTGACAAGGAAACAGCGCTTTCTCGGACAAGTGCAGGTCATGCATGTGATCAGCACGTGGCATTTCTAGTTCTTGAGCCTTGACACGTTTCAAGGTCTGATGTATCGAAAATGACCTTCAGATATATACAGTCAGTCAGTGGTCAAATGTGATGGAGCAAACCCTCATGCTCACGTCCATTGAATAGTGTAGAATGCAGAAGTCATGCAATCAAGAATGTTCGAATGGGCTTAAGTTCTTAACACCGTAGGACGTGGCGCTGGTGGTTCAGCAATGCAGCGCTGCCGCAGATATCACCTAGTGGAACCAGATTGCTTCCTAAGAAGAGGAAAGAAGAGCGCCTCTTGATCATTTTTGACCTTGATCATTTCACGTCCAGCCAACCACTGGACCGCGTCTTCGCGCGTCTTCGGCGTCTCGCGATCTTCGCATCCTGCGGTTTTGGGAAATAGCAGCCTCAAAACTGAGGCACCACCATACCCCTGACGACTTTTAGGGCAAAATGGTCTTTGCCCTCGAACTCAGCTCCGCAATAGCCCGCCGCCAATTGCAACACCATTTTTCACATCTTTCATTATCCAACAACCCCCATCCAGATTCTTTCATGCCGCCAGTATGGGCCTATCAGCCACGCCAACAGGTCCGCGATGTCTCGACGGGTCGCTGGACTACCGTGTACATTATCGAAACCAACTCGGGCTTCGGCTGCTTCGACGATCCCTAGAAGACTCTTACTGCAGAAACTCGAGGGATCTTGATCACGGAAAATCGATCTTGGTCGAACAGCCATGATCGAGTTACCTGACGAGAAGCTTGCTGCCAAAACAGCTCTTGTGAAGCTCGAGCTTCAACGCCCCCTCACCGAGATCGACCTGTTCTTCGATTCTGGCCTCACAGTTTCTTGGGCTCATCACCGCTGTACACCGCAGCCGTGAATGCGCCGTTTTGACACTGCTACCTCTGGTACCTGGTATCGCGATCGTTCAGCTGGTCGTCCCGATGGCATCTCCACATCTAGACCCTCCCAATGGTCCGCTCAGTGAGCATCCCGACTCTCAGCAATGGCCAAGCTCAGAAAACACTCTGGTCGCCTACCGCCGATGGGATCTTCAGCGATATTACAATATGTCGCTCCCCCGGCTGGGGGTACCGCGAGAGCTTCTCCTTCAGCCAACTGTGTCTGGGTAGACTGCTGTCAATCCCTACCCAGACGGCGATTTGCGAGAGTGCATTCAACGCCGCAGACCGATGATACATACCTCACAATGCCACCATGGCACCTGACACTCTGGAGAAGGGTCAGCGTATGTATGCGCAGCTTTCTGCACTATGAGATCGCTAGGTCTTCTGAGGCCGCAATACAGGCCGGCGTTCCCGCTGTACGTACAGCAATGACCTGACTTGGCTTAGCACGTGCGCGCTTTCGGAAAGAGTGTTTCGTGATCTGGTTGACATGACTTCTGCGACAAGCCAATACGCTTTGCATTATTCGGCTGCCTGGGTCCAAATCTGTGAACCCGAGGCTTGGACAGCTCCACGATTTCGTGACTGTTTCGACTCGAACTTGCCAATATGCGTTCTCGTCATGGTAATGTATTTTGTTTGAAGTGACTGTGTGCAAAGAGGTATCAATCCACCCAGCGATGCTACCAACTTGTGGTAGCAAGGATCCGATTCAGCCTAGAATGGATCCTTAACGGAGCGCTGGCAGAGCAAATTCCCATTGATTCTAGAAGGCCTCGAGCTTTGGTTCGGGGTGGCTTTGCCACCCGGAACGTGGGCTTGAGGCAAGAGAAAGTCTCAAATATTCTTTTCTTTCATAGCATAGACGTTATCTAGTATCAAGATTTCGGATGGATACCACCATTCGACGGCCAATTTAAATCTCATTTCAAGCTCGACTAGTCGATCATCATGGCGCGTATATTCCAATTGATCATTAGCGACCCTCCAACCCGTAGAATCTGGTCATACTACTGGATACTAGATAGATGACTCCAGAATGGTCATGAATCACGATGATGCCACGACCGTGGTGGTGCACTCGATAGTGTCACACAATTAATGTGACGTACGATTCCAACATTCAGCAACAAGATATTGTGATGGCCTGGGCTTTGCTCAGTCCTCAGCAATAAACGTTTACCATGATTCAGGAACTTGTATCTTGCGTATTCTTTTGTCGTTTTCCATGGCGCAACAGAATGGGGCACATCACCCAAACGGCGGCGCAGACAACAGCGCGATGGCTCTTGGACGATGGCTCTTGGATCACAGATTATCAAAAGTATTTCAGTCTCTCAAAACAGTTTATTGAACCATGTCTCAGTGCTGAAAACCCCCATCACGTGACGGCCGTACCAGCCGAACGCACATATCTTCACCTTCTTTTGGTATGTACCTACCTTAGCTCTCTAGTCAGATCCATATGTATGTACTACCTAATGTATACACACCATTAGCTCCCCATGTCGCTGAACAAGAAAGAATCAGAAGGATGAAAGAGATTGGAAGTTCGGAACAGTATCAGCTTTTTCAATAGAACTACATATACACGTATCGACTTTGCTTGGCCAAGTCTATCGTTCGGAGGCTGCTTTCTCGTCTCTCATGTTGCAAGGGGTAGTTCACCGGTTTGGCTCATCTCCCGTCGCTGTCATACAGTTTGAGCATTTTTCCTGCGGGCTTCCCCTGGCCCCTCGTGTTCGACAGTTGGCAGCGATGCCTTTATTATGGTTCTAACGATGGTAGTCTATCCTCTTCCCAGAGAATGTCGAAGAAAACGATCGTTATGAGGCGGAGCCGGACCCGACTTGGTCGGGATATTTCTTTTTCAAGCTTTTGCCTCAAGTAATTGTTCTTGTCTCGCTCTCTTCAACTTTTCAATCTCCTCGTCGTTTTGCCGTATTATTCGCTGTGTTTCTTCTCTCATGAGCTGTGTTTCTTCTCTCATGAGTCGTAATTCTTCTTCAGCTGCCTGTTGTCCCAACCTATTCATCCTGAACTGTGCATCCATTGTTTCTTTTCTGGATTGTTTCTTCTTCTTCTTGAAACATGTCGAGGCTACGCCATTTGGCCTCCGTTTTCTTCGAGCTTCCCGAGATTCCCTCGCACTGTCGTGCGCCCCAAGTCTCCGGTTATTGCCCGACCGGTTCCGAACGGGACGTGTCCCCTGCAAAGTCTGTTGACCAGCTGAGTTGCGCCTCCTCGGAAGCTGCGCAGGCGGACTCGGTGCGGCGCGAATCGGCAGGATAATTTGAAGACGACCCAGTTCGAAAGGGTGCACAACATCGGTGCCACTCATGACGTTCTCCCAATGTAAGTCGCACTGGACGGATAAAAGCTTTTGATCGGTTTCTCGTACTGCTGAGGCCGCAGGCGAAGTGATTGTCTCACGTTTACAGAGTAGACCTATGTATGTATTCAGTTTTTTATCGGACACTTTTGGACGCCGGTGTCACGCCACATATAACATAACCAAGGTGGCTGTGTGGCGTACCATGATGTACGTTGATCTGTCTACGGACTCGAGGAGTGCATAAACTGATAGGACAGGTTTACCGTTTCACTCTCGACAAGACCGCCTGCAAATTTTTCTATTAAGTATTGTCCGTCGCAAAGTATTTACTTTCACCATTCGCTCAACCTTGACCAAATACTTGTTAGGCAAAACTGGAGAAATCATGTGCCGACGCGCAGCGGAGGCGCACATTTCGTGTTTACCTCTTTCTGCTCCATCTTACCAGTTCTGACTGCTCAGTGAGGGTATAATGTGGTGCTTATCGGCAGGCCTACTCCAATTAATACATGTATCGTATCAGCACTCCCAATGTTTCGTCTTGGCTTCGACCTCTTCTCGCCCTAGGTAGTACTCGTAACTCACCATCGAAGCCATAATAAGAAGCGGCGCGTTACGCCTCGAGGAGTCGAGCTAACAAAAGCTGTACCAAAACGAGGCTACGAGCGCGAGAACGGCGCGGGACTTCACGTTTCGCCTGCGTCTGTCGTTCACACAGTGTTCAAATTTCAAGTCGGCATGTGTCATCAAGAACTGATATGATTATGCCCTCGCCGGATATCAGATCGGCAGCAAAGAGAAGCTGTAAAGAAACATTCTACTGAGTCAACCGCTCATGCTCCTAACCCTTGACGCTCTGCCAGGGGATTGCTTCAATCACCAGCTCCTCAGACCTCCACTGCCACAGGCTACTTGTACAGAATCTTTCTGTTGTTATGATGCGTCATATCGAACGGAAAATACCTCTCCTCACTTCGACAACGAGAACTCGCGTCATCCAAAGCAGAAGGGGGATGTTCTTTTCGAGTAGGAGAAATAATTGGGGAGGGGAGAATATCAGCGATCAAAGCAAAGGGTTCTTATCTGTGATCTGTCACGACTGGTCACGGCGGGCGCAGGAGGCGGACGAGTGAAGCTCTATTATTGACGAAAAGAACAGACTACTGGCGTTTGAGCTGTTGAGTTCGTATTCATCAACTAATATGTAGCTGAATGATTTCCCCCAGATAGGTACAGTGACGGTCATGGGTTCCTGAGTTCTGCTCTTGGCGTCTTTCTCGACGTTGCGGTACACATCCAGGAAGCTAATAATCGCGCTGGCGTAGGCCTCTGTGTTCACCACCAGTGGACACCTTCAAAATTCCAGCATACGATGAAGGTCTCCCCTTCATGATGACACATCGTGCTCCATGTTCAATGCCCTCCGCGCGCCGCGCAGAAGAAAAGTTGACACGCAGCACAGAAGTCTGGGGGCTCACTCTGCTCCAAGGCCGTCTATAACAAGAAGCTCGGAAAATTGGTAGCGTCATGCCTAAATGAAGCCAATTAGAAGGATGAAAGACATAGAAAAGGATTGGCTTCGGTATATACGTACACGTATCGACTTCTGTTTGGCCAAGTCTTTCGCACCGACGTTGTTTTCTCCTTTCCTACGTTGCGAGTGATAGTGGTTGACCAGTCCGTCTCACCTCGTCGTGATGCTACTGGACATCCGTCGCCGTCATCTACTTTGAGCATCTTTCCTGTGGCGTCCGCCGTCTGGTGTTCGATAGTTGGAAGCAATGCGCTGATGCCTGGATGGCTTTGAGAAATGGATCTATCGCCTCAGCCAGAGAATGCCGAAGCCTCAGCCCCGGCCCGAAGGGAACGACTGTTAGGACCCGAACTCGGACCCGACTGGCTCGGGCTATTTATTTCCCCCTCTTCAACCTTTCAATCTCCTCGTCTTTGCGCCGTAGTGCTTGCTGTGACGCTTCTCTCTCTTGCCGTAGTTTTTCTTCAAGTTCCCGACTTCATGCTTCCTGTGACGAAGTGTCACAAAGTCAGTCAGTCGTCTATATGTGCTAATTCCAAGACAGCAGTTGTCTTGGAATCGTACCCTTTTGTGGGGTGGGTAGCTCAGTTGGATAGCACATTGACTGGCCGTTACACTTCCGATGCCAGTCTACCTGCTTCAGCTGCCAGTCTACCTGCTTCGAAAGTCTTGTACTTCTCCGCCATTTCTGTTAATTTTCGTTTGGCTTGTCTTCTAATCCGGCTCACTTCTGTCGATCGGGCGTTTAGATTGCGCCGTAGCTGGGCTTCCGTTGACCCAATGTTTTGATCGATCGGCACAGAAAAGTTTCTCGCCTCCCTTGGCGGGTTCTGATACGCTGCTCCTACCGAACCTCCTGAGGCTACTGTGTCTGACAAGTTGGTCCCCCACGGAATCGTCGCAGGAGGACACGGGTTGAATGGTATAGAATAGAAATGATAGCTTGGAGATGTTCCTGTGCCCAATGATTTGGCCGCCCTCAGAGTCGGCGCAGGCGGATACGGGCCGGACTCCGGAGAATATTGAAGAAATACCTGGGCGGCAAAAAACAAGAAGTATGATTTGCAGACGGTCCAGGCGAATAAGGCGGATAGAAGTAATCCGAGCATTGGGTTCGCGAAAAATCGGGGTTACCCCTCCTCTCGCCAAATTCGGTGGCGCCACCGTCTCGATATCGATAAACGGCCGTGTCCTCACCCGAGAAATTGGGCATATTCTGTATTCCCACAGATAGACGGTAAAGCCGAGATGGGTTCCGTTGGGCGTATGCCCAATTTCTCGGGTGAGG
>SRQG01000418.1:0-22473 GCA_018360325.1 Claviceps aff. humidiphila group G2b
CCATTTTGCCCCCCCCCCCCCCCCCGATATTGCTGCAAGGTGCTCGTGTCACGGTCATACCGTAATATAGGGAATTAGGGATCTGAATTCAATATGGAGGAATATTGAAGGCTGAAGCGGTATTACTTAACCCCAGAAAAAGACTCATGAGTAGCTCAATGCCATTCAGTAGAAGAAGAAAACTTGAGAAGAAGAGAGCCAAGTCCTAACGCGATGGGGAATAACTAACTGCTGATGCGTCGAGTTACTAGTTTGGATTGCCTCTGCGCCGGAACAACGGGCTGTAGCGAATTTGGCAGCGAGGAAACCCTGCGATAGAGGAAACACCATTGTGTCGTCATGGCTCATGAGTCATGAGACGGGACAGTTGAGGCACATCGGGATCGCTTTCAAGGGTCAGCCGCGACGCTAAAGCCCTTAGCCTGTATGACAGCAAATCGAAGACAGGTAACTGCGGCATTTCTGTTTATGATGAGTTGCGAGGTCTACATATCACAGAGGTTACGATTACGGACGTCTTTGGGGTCTTGGATTTGGAGGAGTGGCTGACCATAGTCCTTGAAGTCATGATTAGTTGATATCTTTGGCTAGTTGATGATCAGCCTTACCAGGGACTTCTTCAGCCATCAGCGCGGTAAGCGTTTTTGCAGGTCGATGATCCCATCGTGATGTGCAACGTTGGAAAATTTGGTACCGTTAAGTAAACAGGCACATATGTAGTTGGGTACGTAGATGCAAGATCTGGAAATGTCTAAAAACGGCGTCGGCAGTGTGCCTTTCCTGGAGGCTGAAACACAGGTATCTTGGAGCGGGGACGTTCACGCATTTTGGCAGAAACAGGACGATCTCATACAGTTCGCCGAGTGACGCTGATTTCAAGCTTGTTTGAAGTTGTTCGGTGTGTGCTCGATTTTGTGTCATAATATATAAAGTGAATTACGCGTAAAATTTTCAACCTTTACCTCACCTCAGCGTGAATAGTGTAGCGGTTAGCATGCATGCTTCCCAAGCATGCGACCCGGGTTCGAGTCCCGGTTCACGCAGCGGTTTTTGGTCTCAAAGGCTCTTATCACAGTTTTTGTTTTTGCTTCCAACGACATTATTCACATCACAGCTATGTGTTCCATTTTGACCATCTTGCCAGTCGAGAGCCAGCTTTTTTCCTTCGGTCCGTGCTATCACCCGGGTTACATGTAAGCTTCGTAACCTGGAACGACCTGCTGTTTTGCTCGTGCGAGGTGTCGGGGTGCGGGTTCGCATGATACCTTCACGAATCACGATACATGTATCAAAACTTTTTTTTTCTGGGATTGCCCCCTCCGGAAAAACCGCGTGCGCAATGACGCGGAAAACCTCCGCTTTTGAAACTCTCAAAAGCGTGAAAAGAGGGCCCTGTAGACGAGCCTGCCGCCAAGTCATAGTAACGGCAGAGTTAGGGACTAAACTCCCATCTACAGGCGTGCCAGTTGCTCGGCACAATAAACAAGAGTGACATATTCCAGTTTCATGCTTACTGTAAAAAAGCAAATGGCTACGGGAGTCCTCTCGGAATCCCCGCCGTGAACGACCGAAGTCGTTATAAATATTAAAAAGAGGAGCTTAAAAACAGCTCGAAGGGGCTACAACTCTTGATAAGGCTCCTGTAACTGGCGTCAGCAGCAGTAGGTATCTTCTAGTTTCTTTATTTCTCTATGTACGACTCAGGAGTCAGCTTTTATACACATACATACATACGACAGCAGAACTACGGCGTGATAGTCATTTACAAAAGAGTCAAGACTCATGACGTCCGGTATAGACCACGAACTCTCGTAGCATTTCGTATCTCCGCTAGGTAGTTGCACAACAACATTCACTCAACATTTCCACAAGTTTTAACCGTTAAGCACCCCTTCTCATCATGAACATGACTCCCATTGACGCCGTTTTACGATACAAGTTGCAGACTCCGTGCGCCCAAAATCTAACTTGGCCCCTAGTGCCCTCCTCTTCACTGATTCGCATGACGCCTCGCATGCCCACCTTGTGCGTGCGCAATCTACTGAAGCCACGTGGCGCCAGAAGATCGCCTGGCTCTTTCATAGAGCCATTTACTGTTCAGACCAACACTTGTGCGTTTGCCTGCAGAGGGACTGGGAGATCCAGGATCCGAAAACAAGTTTGAAGATGTACTCTGTGCAAAGGGGCTTGTTGAACTGAATGAGGATCTTCGAAGTCCACTGGGACCCTTCTGCGACAAGGGGCTGGCCACGGGGGAGTACTGTGAGCCGGAGGCCCCAAAAGAGCCCATCATGATGGGACTTCCGCGGCCCGAAAGAGGTGAGCTGGCGTAGCTTCTCCTGCTGCCAACAGAGCCGGCAAGCGAGGGCGTTCGTGAGTATCGTGGAGGAGTGTCAAACTTGGCGTCGGGTTTCGGGGAGTCCGGCAACGGGCAGAGCCCCAAAAGCTCTCGCTGAGCAGCGGTCAAGGGAATATCAGTGATATCGTCCTTTGCGCGAAGAAGCGGCAGACATGCCAGGCCGATTTGGATAAGCGGGCCAAGCTGGAGTACGAGCCATGCCCAGCTGAGATAGGTTCGAAAGTGGCTTGAGAAACTAGGAAGAAGACAGTCTGTGTCAGAAAGCGAGTGTTATCAACTCGTGATATTCCGAGAATTCGAGTTGGCATACTGTTGAGGATTGATCTTCATCTTTGCAATCACCCGTATGGACCACAATGCCACCAGTGTGAAGATATTGTAGGCTATCTGTCGAATGTTCTTATCAGTGAAAGCGGTTGCTTTTTGCCGCCTCGTAATCTCGTTCAACCGAGGGTGTCTCCAGGTGCCGGGGCTGTCGGTAGCCGGCGATGCCCTGGGGGGTGTCGACCTGACAGGCGTCGACATGGCGGCTTATTTTTCGAGTATAGGATTCGAGACTCAGAAGGTTTTGTCGAGTGCGATGCGCGCTAGAGAATGAGATGTAGTGTTGGTAAAGGAGACTCAACGAGCCGGAAGCGTTGAATAGCAATCGTGCAGCGATCGTCGTGCATACCTTGGGCCGTAATTGAGTGGACGACCCTTCCCAAGTTCCGACAGTCGATCTAAACTGATATTACTGACTCGTGTTATGCTGTTAGTTAGTAATTCGCAAGGTGTGGCCGTTGTGGCCGCTGAGCTGTGCTCGAGCTTCGATGGCCGTGATTATTGTTGATGTTGGAACGAGTCTGCGAAGGCAAGCTGAGAAGGCGGATGAGAGGTGGACCGGGCGACGACCCACTTAGACCCACTTCCACACGTCCGGCGTGGAGGACTCGTCGAGGGAAGCCCAGAGCAGCCCAAGTTTGAAGTCACTGATGCTTTCTCTCAATCTGACGGACTGAAGCTTCATGGCCGTATCACCGACTCCCGCCCGCTCTCCTATGCTGTCTGTCCCCCTCATCTTGCTCCATCTGGAATTATCTCTGCTTCCCTCCCACTCCTGCGTCATCTGGAATCGGTTTGTCAACAAAATCCATTTCTAGACACGCGTAGACCGGCTCACGAAAGAAATTGAGGATAATACGTCTTGAATCATGCCACGCTGAACCGAATCGCTTCCTGCGAATTCACTTTTCGTAGCAGACGTCTCCTTCGTTTGTCGTCGCTCCTCGTCTGCGACGCCTCCCTTCGCTTCTCAATCAACACCCACTATAACGTGCTAGCGAGCGCGAACCAAACGTGAACGCGCGTCGCTCGACTCTGCAATTCCCATCACACAGCAAAAATGGCTGCATCACCGAGCTCAGCGGCCGCCACGTCGGACATGGAAGCGCCCAGCTCTCCCGTCGCGCGAGACCGCAAATCGTTTGCATCTCGCGCTGTAAGCGACGACGAAGATACCCAAATGGCTGATGACCTCACCGAGCTGCAAGAGAAGCCCTCCCGGGGCAGAGGGAGAGGTTCGGGAAAAGGCGGCGACGTGCCACATCAGATTGGTAAAATTCGCCATCTGAAGAAGGAGGATGGCGAGCCTCTTTGGCGCGAGGACATTCAGTACGACTTTCTCAGAGCCGTGTTCGACAACGAACAAAAGGCCTTTACCAACTCGTACGACACCTCCATCGGAAAACAGTGCTTCGCCGATCTCTACATAGACACCATGTCTCGCAGCAGCAAGACCAGCAAGGTGCTGAGAGACAAGCTACTGAGTGATCGGGATGCTGCCAAAGGAATGGCCATGGTGTGCTTGCTGGTCAACGTGGGCCGTATGAATACAACGCTCAATTGTAAGTCTCGTGTCGTGCGCGCGCGCATTTTCAGAGATATGCCAAACAAACCTCTTGCAGTTTTTTTTTTCCTAACGCACGTCACACCAATAGTCTTCCCCGAAATGAGGGCGCAGCTCAGGACGTACCACGCGATTCCCTCGCTACAGGCTCACCAAGACGCCCATGCATACAAACAGCTACAAGATGCACCGCGTCTCAAGTCCATCTTGAAGGGCGGTGCCGAGGATCGCGAGGAGCCCAGCTCGTTGGAAAAGCTGAAAGATGTCGACGTGCCACGGACCAACCCAGTCAATCTCATATTCTCCATGTGCCACTCGGCGCAAAGGGTAGCCGAGCTGCATTTCCCCGCCCATCAGGAATTCCACGATCTCATCATGAAGACCCAGTACAGCAGCCAGTCTCGAGCCATGGCGTTTCTGTGGCTCATGTGGTTCTACCTCGAGTCAGACTTCACCGAGGAGGGCTGCGAAGAGAATCCCTTTGGCGCCGGCGTCGACTACGGTTTGGATGTGGCCAACCAGGGTGTCCCCGAGCTCATCGAAATGACAGAGGAAGAGCGCGCGCATGAAAACGTGGACAGCCGAGAGGAAGTCGAGTTTGGACAGGAAAAGCAGAAGACCAGAGCCAAGATTCTAGAGATGGACCAGGCCTATCTTAACGAGAGGGAGACTAAGCGAGGGAAACGCGCGGCGAACACGGAGGAAGGCCCGGCGATTCTACCTCGCATCCGTCCATCCAAGCACGATTCAGACCGAGAAAGCATACGATCCACACCACCCCCGCGTGCCATCGGAGGACGAGGCGCGCGTAGGGGCCTGGGACTAAAGTATCAAGTTTTTGAAGCCTCATCACCCGCAAGACACGGATCTGAGGGTGTGAGCTCTCGAAAACCACGACCTCCTACAGCCCATCAGCTTGCCGTGGAGCGCAACCGCAACGAACGCGTCGAGTATATCCTCGACCGCGGCATACGACGACAACACCACAAATGTCGCAAAAGCCGGCGTCAAGAAGGAGCCATCTTCAGAGCATACCGGCGCGTTCATGCGCAGGAGGACCCCTTTGAAGACAGCGATGGAGAAAATGCCGTCATGCGCAACATCTCCTCCAAGGACAAATCGGCCAAGTTTCGCGAAAAGGGCCGTGGCGGCCTCTGTCTACTCACCAGCGAAGCGGACGACTACGGCGAAGAGGTCAGCGCGTACGCGGCCGCTCTCCGACGATGCTCGCGCCGACTCGCGCGCTGGGCTGGGCACGAGGCCGAGCTGGGTGTAATTGCGCCGGTGAAGAAACCCAAGGCCAAGAGCGAGACGCGCGATGAGGCGCCCGAGTCTCCCGTCAAGAATGGAAATGGCGATGGGGATATCACCATGGGAGATGTGGATATGGAGGATATGGATGATGAGGGCGACGGTGATGGCGACGACCCAGACAAAACGGAGGCCTTGGGGGACTCTGACGTGGAGTAAGTACCTAGATGCGCTTAAACGGAGTGTAGGGGCGAGGAGCGTGACGACGTATGTACATGTAGGAATCTGTTTATGGTGCTTTGTCAATCTTTTCTTTCTTCCATCTTTCCGTCTTTCCGTCTTTCTGTCTTTTCCTCTCTTCAGTTCTTTGTTTCTCTTCTTTGCCTTCAGTTCATCCTTTCTACTATCGTTCTGTTTCTTTCTTCTCTCATCTGTCGCCATTGCCAAAAGTTTGAGTCGGGGCGAATCTGCGACACGTGTTACATACGTGGAGGGAAGTGCTTTGGTTGTCGCTCAGGTGTACATGGTTTTGGGGCCCTTTTCATCTCAGGCCCATCTTGGAAGCTGCGGTAGCTTGATCTTGATGGTGAATCAAATCAATCAAGCGAGCAAGCAAGCGCATTGGCGAAGGAAACATCAATGGAGCCACGAATCCATACGATCTTGTGTCGCGTTGTATCACGCACTTCATATATGTATACCTAATCTGTATCTGCGAGACGCCGTCCCAGAATCAATTGACGGACTTGCAGCCTGGTATCTTTCTGTTGAGTAAGGGAAACAAAGTCACTAGGTGAAGCACGCAGAGTCCACAAGTTCTTTGCCCACGCATCATGAGAAAGGTGAAGGGGTGAGTTGTCTGTGTTTCCAACTCTCATACGGTTGTCAACAGCACCTAGACTTATGAATACAGTCTACAGACAACAGTAGGATGTGCTTATGTACCCACGTACATCCATGTATGTACATACCTATGTACAACTCTGTACTCCGTAGTACATAGGAGGTACCTGTACTCCGTACGTACAGAAAGGAAGGAAAAAGATGGTCCCACGTGGAACGCAGCTCTTATTACGACGAAAATGTGGAACCCTCCTGAACGGCGCGTCCTCCATCCGCAACTGACGATGCCTTGTCTCCTGGGCCCCTAACTAAAATAAAGAGCCCGCCAAAACTCTAAACCCGCCGCAGTGTAAAAAAAAATGATTAACATCGCTTGCTGAGCTCCCTACCACCCTTTTCTCTTCTCTCCTCTCTTCTCCCTCCCTCAACAATCATCACCAACCGGCCATCTCCTATTCCGACCATGGCGTCCCCCAAATCCAAGCGCGGCCCCTCTGCGCCGCGACCTCCCCCCCGCAGCCCCCTGACCTCTCTGGTCGGTATCCTCGGCCTCCTAACCGCCCTCCTGGCATGCATGGTGTACATTGCCGAGCAAAACCTGCCCAGCTTTTACATCTTCCGCCTCGAGGAGCTCAAGGATGTGTCCTCGCGGGCTCTCGCCCAGCACGGGAACGACACGCGCGCGGTGGTCAAGTTTATCGCCGATGAGCTGCATGAGACGCACGGGAAGATGGTGAATGTGGAGGAGGATTGGGTGTTCAACAATGCAGGTGGCGCCATGGGGGCGATGTACATTCTGCATGCGAGTACGTGGCCTTCTTGCTCCTATTGTTCCGTGGTGGCTTGACTTTTCTAACCTTTGTGTGTTTTTGTTTATCTAGGTGTAACTGAGTACCTCATCATATTTGGTTCGTTTTTTGTTTTTTTTTTACTCCCCATCCTATGTTTATGACACTACGAAAATGGCACCGAGAGACGGAAAGAGAAAGAGAAGACGAGAAAGATACACACAAAAAAAAAAGAAAAAGAAGAAAAAAAGAAGAAATACACAGACGACCACACAGGAAAAAGAAGGCAAAAAGAAGGGGGTGAAAAATAAAGGAAAACCCCCTACAACAAGTAATATTCCAAGCCTTCCTCATTTCAACAGCTAACACAACTCGAACCCTCCAGGTACCGCCATCGGCACCGAAGGCCACACCGGCCGCCACACCGCAGACGACTACTTCCACATCCTCCACGGCGAGCAATGGGCCTACGTCCCCGGCGAATACAGCCCCGAGATCTACCCGGCCGGCAGTATCCACCACCTTCGCCGCGGCGAGGTAAAGCAGTACAAGATGCCAGAGGGGTGCTTCGCGCTCGAGTACGCACGGGGATGGATCCCGCCCATGTTGTTCTTTGGGTACGCCGACGGCTTGTCGAGTACCCTGGATTTCCCGACTTTGTGGAAGACGACCCATTTGACGGGCAGGCAGATGATTGGGAATTTGCTGAGGGGCAAGTTCTAGGTGGGGATTGCTTCGAAGCGCGAATCATAGGTAATTTGGGGGGAGGGGGGAGGTGCTGAGTATGATGCCTATGCGACTACTCGTGCATCTACTGGGAATACATACACACGTGTTTAGCGGGAATATGGGATATGGGAAAGATGGACTGCGTGTCTTGGATGGACGGACATGTGTTTTGAAATAGCTGCGTTCATGTATCAGCGTTCTAAGGCGTGCCAAGGGAAAAGCTTGGGGAAAAAGACCAGGGGAAGTCCTAGACGAGCAGACTCTGTGAATGTACGAAGCTGTACGACTTGTATATACATCATCACTTATCCGAATCAGTGATACTCATCACCTGGTCTATCATGATGGGCAACACTAAAAGACATAATAACGGTGAGATATATTGGCTATATTGCAACTATGAAGTTAAATACTGCTTGATGGTGTATCAGATGTCCCAGCTTCTCAAATAGGCGCCCTATCCAGAGCACGTCGGGAGAACGGTCGGCCTCCCCATTCAGTCAAGCCAGCGATCGGTGCGCTGTCCTCGTGGTGTATTAGTCTAGAGCTTCAAAATAGGGTCATGGCGCTGCCTTGCCCATTCAATATTCATCAAGCATATACGGATCCCCATTCCATGAATTGTGCCTCATGACTTCATACCACAGGCATTGCTGCAGTGTTCATTCTTGTCCTTTCTTTCTTCGTATATGTCTTTTTTTTGTCTTCTAAGGGGCGTTATGTCTTGAGAGAACCAGTCTGCTCCTGGTGCGTCTTATCTTTCTTCTTTTCTGTATCCTGGTCTTCCCTAGAAGTGAATGCCACTCCATCCAAACGCCGGGGGAAAGACACTCAAATGAAAAGGCGTGATAGATTGATCACCATCGCGTCACTCGTGCGCGAGGCGCTTCGAAGAGCCGAAGCAAAGTGAAAACAACACGCATGACCCCTCACGCAAGCCATTGTTCCTCGTCTCTCTTCAAGCCTCGCATCACAAGACCATCATCCTCCTCGTCCGAAACGTCATCGTCATCTTGGTCATCCAGTCTGAGCTGCTCAACGCATGTCGTCGTCGCTTGTAACTTCTCGTCGGCATTTGATCTTTGTTCGAGTTCGTCTTCATCCAGCATCCATGTCAATCCATTGGCTTCTTCCTCGAGCGGAAACATTTCTTGTGCGTATTCCTCCAGTCCCCTGGGCCCTTCCCATAGCTCGAGCGCTTCGGTGGGACAGGTAATCTCGAGCTCCATATCGCCAAAGTAAGGAGGCTGCTTCTTTGGATCAGGCTCGTCCACCTTGAAAAGCTTCTCCAATGCCTCCAGTTGTTCTCGGTACCCGGTCGGGATTCGTACTTTGATTTCGATCGGACCGCGGATGTAGTGGACTGGACGACCGACACCTCGAGAGAATAGTCTACAGGCTTCCTTGGGGGTGAGATACTCGTAGGCCAGGGCGATACGGTGGCCCCTCCATCTGGAAGGCCCATCCTTGAACACCTGCAGGATTGCGGGACCTACGTCGTGCTCGGCGTCCAACCATGGTAGCTTGGCATCCTCGTGGAAGGGTGCTTGCCAGATGAACGAGCCGTCTTCTTGCAGTTCCATGCAGAACAAAGGGTAGGTGAGTGACGTGAAGTTGTTGTTGTAAATGCCTGTATATACAAAGGTGGCGGGCAAATTCAGTTCCCGGACGTAATCCTCCACTTTGTGCTTGGCTGCCCACAAGGGCAGCGACGGCCAGTCTTCGTTGTACGCTGCGTGATCGGGCATGGATGAGTAGATGTAATGTTGCACTCCGGCCCTTTTCGCGGCGTCGGCAAGGGCCATGCCAATATGTACCTCGTCGCCATAGAAAGTCGTATTGATAAAGGCAAGCTGAGCCCCACGGAACAGATTTTCAATCAGCTCGTGATTAATGCCAACCCCCGATATGGGACCATATTGAGTTACGTCCTTGTTCGCCTCAGTTGGCTCGTGTCTCGTATAAAGTTCTCCAACTATGACCGTCACATTCGGGTTGGTCGAGACCTCAGTCGCGACTACACCTAACAGGTTCCGTAGTTGCGCGCGAACTCGGTAGCCCACTGCCGTTGCCACGCGGATAAAAGATGCCGCCTGACGCCCGCTTGCGTTGGTGACGGCGATGGTCCTGTCTGGTGTTGGCATGAGTCTCTTGGGTGGCCGGAACGTTAGAGAATTATTTCTCGAATTAGTCAGGGGGGATGCTTCTGAGTACGAGGAGCGAGAGTGCTTGTGTTGCCTGCGATAAAAATTGCTCGGGTCGTTGGCGATATGTATAGGATTGCTGGCCGCCATGGGGCCAGCGACTTGGGCTGGCATCTTTCTTGAAACAGAATCAATCATGGGGGAATGAGTGCTTTTTTTTCTTCTCCAGTTTTTTTTGGGGCGTCTTTCTCCAGTTTCTCAAGAAGCGAAAAGAAAAAAAAAAGGGGGGGGGGGGCGTTTCAGTTGGGTATTCAACAGTGACTATACACAGGCACCACTGACGAAATGAAGGCCTCGTGAAGAATATGTGGTGATTGCAAAGATCGTCTCGCGATGGGTGAAGCCAGGCAGGCTTCTGTGGGATGCCGCAAGAAGGGCACCGCAGCCTGGCTGGAAAAGAGGAGGTGTCCGTGGGAGCTAGTGTCGTACCGTATTCGCCAGCCGACTGGAAGCTTCACAATCCAACGTCAGGGACAGAGTCAACAAAGCTGATTGTCTGTACGTAAAACGAAGACGCCGGTGGGCCAGTGATGGGGGCCACGAGAAGGGTTTGCTAGCCAATACAAGCTGTTCGCACCGGGCGCGGTGGGCGACGAGTGGTAGCAGGTTTCAATTGAGATCGTGAAAGTGATATTGCGCTCGAGTCGACATCCAATGGTTCGCTAGTGGCTTTCGGGTCGGAATCACGAGGGGTTCTTTTTGGGCAATGAATTTTTCCGGCAACACGCCCGAACTGTATGCACTATAGCTTGGCGCAGTAGCAGACCGACCTGATGCCAGATGGTGACAATGCGGGCTGTGGGCTGTTGTGGAGGATTGGAGGGGCAGAGACCGGCGCGTGTCGCTACTGCATCTGGTCGAGAAATCTGGACGCGGGATCTGAACGAGGGGAATGAGGTTCCAGAGAACCAAGCGGAAAACAGTCTGCTTCAGAGAGGTTCAAAGTTAACACGGACCGGCAGGTATAGACGACAAAGAGATGAGTTTGCGAAAATGTGTACGTACATACCTCTAATACTTGCAAGTCGCTGCTACTCCGTACAACAGGACGGCGAACAAAACGGTTGGTGGGGCAGAAAGCAGCGGAAGTCGGCCGACGAGAGCGATAAGAGACGGCTTATCAAAGGCGATGATGTCGGGGACTCGGTGTCGTCCGCACAAAGTTCTGGCGACTTGAGACTAAATATCACACAGCAGCGTCTTCCAGCCTCCAGATCCAGGCGTAAACCAACAGGAAGACAAGTGGTTGAGGGAAAAGCAAGGCAAGAGAGACGGGAGGCCGGTGGCATGAATAGGTAAGACAAGTTGTCCAGGCTGAGGGCGGAGTTCCGCGGAGGCGAGCAGAACAGCCGGCAGCCTCGACAGCCTTGACAGCTGTACCAGCTGGTGTCATCCAAGCGTGACATGAAGGACAAGGCAAGTACGGAGTAATAAGTGCGCGATGCACGGTCGCCCAGCCGGCAAAGTCCTCAATCCTTATCTACGTCGATACTGAGTAGGTATGGCGTTGGCATTGGTCCGAATCGTGGGCCCAGTAATAGCCTCAGACTCCAGAGACATGCCTCGACCCGGTGCAGACTCATTGCCGGAGTCAAACGTTGGATTCCGGCATCACCTCACCGCCTTACTAATCTTTCAGCGTCGTCATGTCTTCCAAGTTCCAAGTTCCTGTCGAGCGTTGCGTATCTTTTCCGGAGGCTCCGTCGAGATAAGCCACTGCGCTGCGACTCGTTCACACCCCGGCAGCCAGAGAACAATCCCATGCGGAAAAGCATATCGCCCTTCACAGATTACAACTTCAAAAAAACCGAGAGTCAGGGGTGCATCAGCAGCGATTCGGCTGGCAAATCGGGCGATCGGCAGATCGGCAGATCGAATTTGCTTCTTTATTATTCTCAGGACGCAAATCCCCCGAAAGCCCGGAGTTCGGGTGTGCATTGTGACTTGTCGCAGACTCGCAGGGTTAGCATTTCAATTCTTGCCCCGTATGATCCGGCCGTACTCTGTATGTACATACATGCACTCCGTAATTTGTTGTCTTATCTCGAGTTTCAAAACTGGGCACAAAACCGTGTCATGTACGGAGTACCGATGCACTTTATGTCCAATGCCCAGTTGGCGAGGCACGCGATCAACGTTTCATCAGCTTACATGCTCGCCTCCTCGCACACCCGCAACCGTTCATTTATTATTAGCGAGACAGGAATACATAGGCCTCGCATGGTTAAAAAAAAGCAAGCAGTACATACAGAGTATACGGAGTAGTTTAGCGAAGAACAGGGGAAGCCAAAACGTGGTGTCGGCCAGCCCCGCGGCTGCAGAGGGCCACGGGGTTGCTTTTGTCCTCGCCCATTGTTCTCTGAGCTCTCTCATAGCCATGCCTACCTAGGTACATATGTACCTCGTGATCTGTTTGATACAGACGATAGATACTCCAGCTTCTCACGTGGGACCAAACACCATTGTGTGGCTCTCAAAATTGTGAAGAACATCGATGCCCGGGTTCCCGCATGTATCGAGCCATCTCGCCAGCACAGCATATCAGTTAGGTACGTAGTACGGAGTACTCTATTTACAAGTTATACATATCTAGGTTACTAGGTATGTACCTACATACCTACGCACTATGTAGGTACAACATAGGTATCTAGGTATACTCCGTACATGATACATCTCTTTAATCCCTGCCTCTTAATTTCGTGCGGTGCTGCCGGTGCATTTTAAAAGTCTGCGGGGAAGCCAGGGGTACATAGCATGATGGCAATCGCCCCTGGCCAAGCCAACAGGGTCACACTCCGTAGTCCGTACCGCGTATGTCGATGCCTTTTTGAACCCTTTCCAAAAACACCACAACACCAAAATTCAGTTTTCATGCAATCCCTAGACGCTGCTGATACAGCCTTAGCTGTCAAATATCTGGTATTTGATTGGATCTCACTCTTAATCTTCCAGCATGAGGCTGCATGTAATATGGCTATCACTCATCTTCACATGCGCTGCTGCTTACCACACGGGGTTCGGTACTATACTGTATACATCTGCTTGAGACAATGGGTATGTAGAGACTCCTTTTCCGGCGAAGCATGTTGCATTGTAGGTTTGAGCTAGCGAGTTGCAATCAGTCCTGCCCCAGAAGCTTGTCTTGTATCATTTCCCCCCATGTCCGGATCCGGCATACTCAAAACGGTCGTGGCTCGTGACTCGTGACTCGTGTATGTATCTGGTACATATCTGGTATCTTATCTTCGCAATCCGATTACAACATAGGTACATACTTGGAAGTTGGGAGTGGCGACATGAGCGCTTCCACGATGTGACTGCACAGTGTACACACCTCATCGAAGGCTCAAATCAGTTTGCACGGCGCAGTGGACTTGATGTGGTATCAGAAAGCTGGAAAGAAATTTCTGTATGTAGAGAGGACACAACGAGGCAGTTCTGCATCTGGACTCTGCGCTCATCATGCTTCATGTTGTGCAGACTCCACGGCAGACAAAGAAGTTACGGATACGCTGACTATATGCACAATGCACAGACTCGTATTGGTTCCATGAAAAGAAGGGCAGCAAAGCGCGTGACTAGGTATCCTGACACGAGGATAGCACCAGTTGGGAAATTACAGCGACTTGGTCAACAACGTGATGGACAACGACAGTAGGTATGAGTCAATGTTAGAGAAGTGGGAAGTAGGTAGAGATACCACCATGCATACCTTCCAAGACTTTTCTTTTCAAACCAACAAAAGAAAAAGATCAGTGATCTACGCTGATGAGTCTTTCACGACAAATACGCGCATGGTCTCTCGGTTTCGCTACTGTACAATTCTAAGTACGGCTCTATCCATGTGTGAGCTTTGTGCTACGTACGATGATACAGAGTCGTTCCACAAACTCACCAACGTCTCCTTACAGACCCTGTTCTCGATCACTTTTCGCTACTTGTGTGACACATACCACCTACTCCGTAGGTAGGTACCTAAAGGCTAATGTACAATTTTCGAAAATCACCATTGTGGGTAGGCACCTGATGTGTCATGCCTGACCAATGTCCCATTCACAGGAATAAACTGCTGTGTGCTGTCTATCAATCGAGGACAAAATTGCACATATGGAGTGACGGACAACCCACCCTTACCATCGTGAATAGCACACAAAGCTGCACAAGCCTTCCCGTATGCTTTAGCTTGGTTAGACAGCGCCACAATCACCATTGTCAAGATACATACGTGACGCCATGCAGACAAGCAGATGAACCCATCCCATAGTTGTTGACAGAGTCCAACTGAATGAAATAAAAAAAACAAGAAAACAAGAACAAGAAAACAAGAAAGAAAAAAATGGTATCAACAGCGCTACAAACAAATCCTAGGAGTTGGGCGCATCCGGTAATCTCTCGATCACGTACTTGCCCCTCGCAACACTCATCAAGGGCACACCCGGAATCTTTCGCAGCCTCTGCTTCAGCGCCTTGTCGTTTGTGCCCACAATATAGATCCTGTTCTTGCTCACTCTGTCCACCAAGCAATCGTCTGCATAGGTTCCCTTGTGGTCGCACTCCAGCCTCGTCCACCGTTCATCGCGAGCTACCCGCAGGGCTAGCCTGTACTTGGGACCCAGCTTCTCCAACTCGGACATGACGCAGGATGTGATCATGGGGTTGCACTTGGCGTATAAGCAGTCCATCATGGATTCGAGTAGTGATAGTTTTCGCTGCACGGAGTGACTGAGAAAGTTGGTGTCCACTAGGACATTGTATGCTGTTTTGTTGATGTACATGTCAGTATGGCCTAGTCAAGATACCGCAACTTCACCGAATGCAAGCCTCTTTTTTCTCTCCTCTATCTTCTTCTTCTCCCACTTCTGGTGGGAGGGTTTTTTTTTTTTGTCTGGGGAAATGTTTTATTTCCGGGACGAGGGAAACGTACGAGGAACGAGCGCAGTGTTGTGCTGAAAGAACATGTTGCTGGGCATCTGCGGCGCCTCGCGAATGAGGTCACCGTTGACTGTCTTCTTCTCTTTCCTTTGCGCTTCGGCTTCAGCTTTCTGCTGGTTCACTTTCAATCTCGAATCGCGCTGTCCAATGACTCGTTTGACCTGTGGTCGTCGGAGAACCCTCATCAGCACCCCTTCTTGTTGTCTTGTTTATCAAGCAAAGCGCATGTCGATAAAGGGCCTACCTGTCCAAACTTTCTCGTTTTCTTTGCGACACCCATCGTAGGGGCTGGCGGCGAAGTTTTGTGGTTTGTGTTGTCTTGTTTGGGTGGTCCTTTCTATCAAGGCGCGCAGTTGTATTGCGCAGATGTAGGACTTTTGTTCCGGACTTTTATTTTTGGTATTCTCTTATTCGTTATCGTGGAAGGCTGTGCGGTTTGTTTCGTCGAGATTCGTCGTGTGCCAGAACTTAAAAAGGCTTGCATGCTCCGAAAAAGCTGCTTATCCGCTGCATTGGTTCTGCCATCGCGGATCTCGAAATCTCAAAGGCGGTGGCGGAGTAGCGCATGTGCACGGACCATCTTCTAGGTCCACTTTGCGCGAGCCGGGCCTTGTCCTTGTTGGGAGGAGACGCGCCTTAGTCGCGTAAAGTGAGTGAACGGTTCAAGCCATTCACCACGATTATTTTCTTTGTACGAGAAGCACATGCCCGTCATGCCGGCCGCCAAAGCAAGAGAGGAGAAAGGCGAGTCTTCTACGGCTGCTTCAAAGGCAGCTCTCGTGTCTGCATCGAATGGCTCAACCAATTACGAGCTGCCATGGTAATTATTTGCCTGGAAAGTCCGAAAGCAACACACGAGCGTCCGACGTTTCTGTAGCTAACGCCATCGTTTAACAGGGTCGAAAAGTACCGTCCCGTCTTCCTGGACGATGTGGTCGGCAACACGGAAACGATTGAGCGATTGAAAATCATTGCTCGGGAAGGAAACATGCCGCACGTCATCATTTCGGGGATGCCAGGCATAGGCAAAACGACCAGTGTGCTTTGCTTGGCCAGACAACTGCTCGGGGACTCGTACAAGGAGGCCGTCTTGGAGTTGAATGCGAGTGATGAGCGAGGTGAGTTTGTGGTTATGTCGATGGCTTATTGCCTTATATCTTTCCCCTCTCTGCATTATCTTTCATCTCCTGCTTCACGTCGCTGAGAAATTCCACTCCCAAGGCATCGATGTCGTCCGAAATCGAATCAAAGGCTTCGCGCAAAAAAAGGTCACTCTACCTCCTGGCCGACACAAGCTCGTCATCCTCGACGAAGCCGATAGCATGACGTCCGGTGCGCAACAAGCACTGCGCCGGACCATGGAAATCTATTCAAATACCACTCGCTTTGCCTTCGCATGCAATCAATCCAACAAAATCATTGAACCGCTTCAGTCTCGATGCGCCATTCTCCGCTACGCCAAACTGTCAGACGCACAAGTCGTCAAGCGGTTACTGCAAATCATTGAGGCTGAAAAGGTCGAGTACAGCGACGACGGACTTGCGGCCTTGGTCTTTAGTGCCGAGGGTGATATGCGTCAAGCCATCAATAACTTGCAGTCTACTTTCGCCGGTTTCGGCTTCGTCTCGGGCGACAACGTCTTCAAAGTCGTGGACGCTCCCCACCCTGTCAAGGTGCAGGCCATGCTGAAGGCATGTTACGAGGGAAATGTAGACTCGGCCTTGGACATCTTGAGGGAGCTATGGGACTTGGGATACTCCAGTCACGACATCATCAGCACCATGTTCAAGGTCACGAAAACTATTCCCACGCTGAGCGAGCATTCCAAGCTCGAGTTCATCAAGGAGATCGGCTTCACGCACATGAAGATTTTGGAGGGGGTGCAGACGCTGCTCCAGTTGAGCGGCTGTGTGGCACGATTGTGCAAGCTCAACATGGATCCAAAGAAGTTTGAGATAGCAATCAGATGAGAACAGAAGGTTAGCTTTTCATGATTATTTATGATTACCATTACTATCATTTCGTTTTTCATTGCATGATACAGGCGCTTGGTTATGGTTTGGATCCGAGAAGGACAAGGTGGACTCGGGATAGAAAAAGATATGTAAACATGTCGTGATCAATCAGATCAAGGAAAACTCGTTGGCACACCATGGGTTGGTGAATGCCATTAAAGTCTCAACTGCAGCTTTTGCGTTTTCAACTCATTTCCCCCCCTCATTCTGACCAAACTCTTCCTCATACCTCTGCCACTTGGTCTTCTCTTGCATCCATCTCCGCTGCATGCGCATCTGATGTTCGTATTGCCTCATCCGCGACTCTGCCCCAAGCATACCGCCCAGTATCATGCCCGACAGCTGCAGGTATCTGTAGCTTCGTGTTAGTCTTGTTTGTTCAATGGGCTGTTTGTTTGCTTCGTTCTTGTCTTTTGTATTGGTTCGGCAAAACAGAGGCAGCCAGCTGAGGGGTGGTCATGTTGTGACGGCGGATGCACCCATCGTCTTACACTTTATACTGTATCGTGGTCCCACGATAGACAGGCCACCATTTGTATCCAATGGCACCGAGAACAGCGGCTCCAAGGCCCCATTTCGCAGCTCCGACGAGCGCTCCTTTGCCTGCTTCCCTACCAGCGGCCTCCACCTCTTCGGACCTCAATGGGTCGTGTGATCTCATGACTGATGTCGCCGGAAGACGATGTATCATGTGAGGCAGAGCCAGTCTTTGCCGAGGCTACAAGTTCAACATGAGGGGTTGGACAATGGATTGTCAAAATTACATGATGATCTAAGATTATGGGTTGGCCACTGCCAGCTTGCAGGTCACCTGAGACGATCGCTCCACTAAAAAGGGTCAAACAAACTAAAACAGAAGACGTTTCTTCTTCTCTCCTCTTCAGTTTGCATGTTAACGGCCTGCATATGTAAGTAGGTATGTTCAGCCCTCACGTCATCTCTGTCCTCATTGAGCTGCCCATTATCCTATTGACTTGAGACGAGTGGGCTGGAAGCTGCGCGGCTTGTGCAATTCTTGTCAATCTGTTGCTACTTTGTCGCCAGCCTGACACGTCGTTCTGACCGATAGAACGAGAGATGCGCTGCTCCGGGTGCAAGGTGACGGTATCACGGCCAGCACCAGGTCTAAATGGAACTACTCGCAAGTTCTTAAAGCATAAATAAGTAGGCGAGGAGTTGGCCGTCTTGATGTTCGCGGTGTGAACTTCTTCTGGAGATCCATCGCACCCATGCTTCGATCTACGTATGGACTTATCGCACACCGCGCACCCAATCAATGCTACACATCGGCTACGTGTTAGGTATTCCCAGTCTACGGAGTGAGACAGGGCACCAGGAGCATTTCTTCTGGTTATACATTACGTATACATTTGGTAAAACATCAAGGAGTACATTACCCGCTGAGCATCAGAACGTTGGCTTCACGAAGAGAATCCGGGTATTGAAAACTAATCTGATCAAGCTGACCGGGAGAAAAGGATGCCACGAACTCCTACAGACGGCACAATACGACCTGAAACGAGGGTCTTATTTGGTTCACTTTCTAGCCTCTACGACTGTCCAGTCATCTGTCACTTACTCGAACGTCGTCACATGGAGGTGACTCTTGAGTCCTGCCTGCCTCGCATCTGTCAAAGACCATGATTCTTTACTTCGAGCCTGAGAGTGTATCCCATCTCAACTCTTAACCTCTCTCTCAAATTTACCCGCAGGGTTGTGATACCTGCCTCCTGGGTTCTCAATTGCGGCAGTCACCTGCAGTCACCTGCAGGGCGGATCCCGATGTTGATGTTTGAACCGAGACTGCCACAGGTAATTGTCTTGAATGTCCATCCAGCACAGTTATTTGGGTTCCGCTTGACATATATCAAGCAATCGTTCTCGTTATTCGATGGGAACCATTGATATGTTCCAGCTCCCCGGGGAATGAACTTGGTGGCATCTGTCGTTGAACTTTTCCTATTTTCAAATTTCACATTAGGCAAAAGAGAAAGGCTAGCAGGCGGCCCTACATGTAGAATGTGAACTTACAATCCGACGCAACAGTAGGTATCTCTTGCTTCAAGTGTATTTGGATTTGGGGAGCTTGCTTCAATAGGCTGGATGGCTTGATGATCGAGGTCAGTTGGGATAGCGTGCACCTGGAGGCCACAGATGGCCACGCTGCCGAGGATAGCGCTGAACTTCATGGTGCTGTTTGTTGTTGAAGAGATTCAAATGAGGAGTTGGGTAATGGAGAATGTTCAACTGGTATGTGAGCTTGGCTCCTACAATACGCACCAGGCGAGGAGTTGCCGGCTTTTATACCCCGTTGCCAACACTTGCAGGAAGCCTCGATTCGTCAATCGTTGCCGCTGCACCGGGTAAATCTAAGATTGGCTGTCCAGACTCCAATGTCAAGTTCCGGGGACCTAAGGCCCGTCGCATCTTCGAGCTATAAATCTGAATCCTGATCATGATTCATGGAGTATAGCACGCTGCACGGGACGCAAGCACATACATACATAACACAATGAAATAATGCGGAATCTAATTTTATCGACTCCAGACATGGAACATTCCTATTGATCCTGATTCCCAAGACAGCAAGGAGCATATATGTAGCCCCATGGCAAAAAGAAAACCCTTGAAGGCTGTGGCCCAGTTGAACGGTCGTCGGTACCATCACACGCAGTAACTTCATTCATACGCTTTCAGGCCAGTTTTCGTACAATGTATAGATAAGCGAATGAAACGCTGTCGCAGGGTATAGAGGCATTTACAGCACGAACCAGCGGCCAGACGGCTACTCTCGAGAGTCGAGTCTCGTATGGACTTATCGCGCACCGCGCACACAATCAGTACTACACATCGGCTACGTAATAGATATTACCTTGTTCCCAGTCTATGAAGTGAGACAGGGCACTAGGCACATTTCTGTTGGTACATACTATGTAATTCATCATGTATGCATTCGGTAAAACACCGAGGAGCACATGTGATATTACCCGCTAAGCGCGTCAAAACGTTGGCTTCATGAAGAGACTTCGGGCATTGTCATTTACTTTGGAGCCAAGTCCAGCAAAAAAAAAAACAAATCTGATCAACGCTGACCGGAATAAAAAGATGCTGTGAACTCCTACAGATGTGTCAGGGTGTAAAGGGTCTGCACAGGGTGAAGATATGCTCAAGAGCCTGCAAGATAGTATTGAGCTACAAGCTAGGGGTCGGATGATAACTGTTTCGATCTCTGCCATCTGGCCTCCCAAAATCCATGTGAACAGTGAACTGCCATCGCTAGAAATACCTCTTTCGGCGTGCACGTGTCTCTGCGCGCGCCTCGGCGGTCACTTGCCACTCCCATACGTATACATGATGTCTTGCTCTACCACTGTCTTGTCATTCCCATACGTATACGGTATTCATGATGTCTTGCCTTGCCACTGTCCTCAAGCCTCTGACAAGATGGCACAATGCGACACGAAATGAGGGAGCCTTTATGAATATGCATCAGAGTTACTCTTTAGCCTCTAAGCTGCCGGTTTGGTTTGTCTGTCAATTACTCGAACCATATGAAAGTGACTCTTGCTTGTCTAACATCTGTTCAAGATCTTGATTCTTTACTTCCAGCCTTGAGGGTGTATCTCAGCTCAACTCTCCGCGCTCGCTCAAATTTACCCATCATCATAAAGAAGCAAACACGAAATGTGCGCCTCCGCTGCGCGTCGCCACACGATTTCTTCAGTTTTGTCTAATGATACCTGCCTCTTGAGTTCTTAATGGCGGCAGTCACCTGGAGGGCGGACCGAGACGTCGATATCCGGAGAGAAGTTGGGACAGCCAATTGTCCTGAATGTCCATCCTCTACAGTCAGTTGGGTTCCGGTGGACCATTACCACGCAGCCATTATAGTCGCTCGAGACGGGCCAATAATACGTTCCAGATCCCCGGGGAATGAAGTTGGCGATATTATGCCCTGGATCTTGCCTATTTCAATTTTCCACATCAGTCAAAAGAGACAGGCTACTAGCTAGCAGGCGAGCCTACATCATACATGTAGGATGGAAAACTTACAATCGGACGCAACAGTAAGTATCTCTCGCTTCGAGTGTATTTGGAATTGGGGAGCTTTCTTCAATGGGCTGGATGGCTTGAGGATCGAGGCCTGTTGGGATGGCGTGCACTTGGAGGCCACAAATAGCCACGCTGCCGAGGATAGCGCTGAACTTCTTCATGGTGGCGTTATGATTGAGAAGATTGATGTGAGTAGTTGGACAATGGAAGATGTTTAGTTGAGCTTGGCCCCCCCAATCTACAACAAGACGAGGAGTTGCCTGTCTTTATACCTATATCCCGAATTCCCGGTGTCAACACTGCAGCCTGCAGGAAGCTTCGGTATAGGTACTCCGTACGTGCGCCGGGTAAATGTAGAACTGGCTGTCAAGTTCCGCCGTCCGGAGGTCCCGCGAACTTTCATGTTATGATCACAGCGTCTGGCTCTGACTTGGGACGCAAGCAAATGGGTATGAATCATACCTCACTCAGTACGTAGAGTACCACCTGTTATAATCATCACCGCCTGGAACGGCGAGGCGTGCTGTTGAAGAAGTGACAAAACGGAAATACATTTGGCAAAAAAAGGAAGATACATACAACAACCGGTGTTCGCTGGTCGTCACCGACCCAACTACTAATCTGTCGGTTGGAAGCTTATCTATGGGAGAGCGGACGGGATCCCGAGTTTTCTACCACCTGTGGTCGTATGTGACGGTTCCGGGTCAAACGCAATTTATAAATGAACACAGAGCTGTAGAGGTTTGCCGCCGACGGCAACGGCGGCGAGGCAATCTGGCGATGATGAGCCGGTTAAACATACTCCGTACATACTAGTAAGTGACATTTACACGTACGCTGGATGATGTCCTGTATGTACTCCGTACATAGTACGTACGTTATCATCTACATACATACATATCTTTGGGCGATCATCATAGAATGAGCCACGTGACTTTCGAATCTTCGACTTGAAGTTATTCATCATTTCCGGGTGGTCGTTGCTGAAAGCTTACAGTCTCACGTTTTGTCAAGTTGTTGGCGTGCGAGACAGCAATAAGGTAAGAGTAAGACGGCCCAGGTGTGAAGTCATGGCAAACGATGTCGACGACAGTGCGATCGAGTGTCGTGCCTTGCGACTCGCTATGTACTTTACAGGGGTAAGGGGAGAAGTTTTCGAACAATCTCCATCCGGCCGTCGGCCGGCGGATTACACATGTGACATGTGAGTCTGACATCGCCCGTACTCCGTATGTACATGTATATATATCCACAGTTTTGGGGCTTAATCATCAATTGACACTGTGTTGTACACCGCCACCAGGGTGGGCAATCTACCTACGTGATGTAGACGAATTTCTACGTAGGTAGATATAGATCTACATCTACCTATTCTACATGACCTCATGTGGGGCCTACATCTACCTACATA
>SRQG01000419.1:0-22321 GCA_018360325.1 Claviceps aff. humidiphila group G2b
AAAATCCATAGTACATCGTCTAGCGTCCACCTAGTGGCTTGGCAGCACATGTCTCTTTGGCACCGAAATCCAATTCCAATTCAATCTCCAGAAAAGGGCATAAACGGGGCCTAGGTTGCGGACGCGCAGATGTATCGGGTTCCGCGGTCTCGGCGTTGGCGTTGCCATTTCTATCGCGTTATAGATACGGAGTAGACTCGCCGTCAACCTCCAGCTGTTACTGCATCAGATCGTCGACGATTTTACTATGTACCAAAGTCGTTCCCGTCATCTCGGGCCCGGAAAATTGTTTCTACGATGTACCAGGGGGACCCCCGTCGATATCCACAGTACATCGACTAGCTTCCTACTAGCGGCTTGGCTGCATAGTCACTTTGGCACAAAAAGCTTGCGCAAATTCAAGATATTCAAAAGGGCGCGAACGGGGCCTTAGGTAACTTGTAACTTGTCACGGAGGAATTGGTGGGACCGTGTGAGCCTGTGAGGGTTGCAACTTGCGTCTTCATGGACTCACAGAGTCACAATCCGGGTAGGTACATACAGGAGGTCCCTCACGAGTCACGAGGGTATCGCAAACCCGACCGGTCGCTTTCCATTGGTACATAGCCCAAGTGTGGATCCCACTCGTGGAACCTCGTGGAATCCGCGTTCTGTGCACGACTCCTTGGAAAGAGTCTTCTACGCGCATTCTGTTAGCTAGATCTTTGCCAGAATTCAAGCTCCGCATGCACGATAAATTATCAAATTGGCGAAGCGAAGCGGAGCCAAAATCTCTATGGCTTATTAGTCATGAAAAAGGTCTGGAATACGGAGTATGTACATGCAGCTTCGCCCCTTCGCACACGGCGTCACCATCAGACTTCAAGAAGAAATATGTCAACCCCGTTCGAGTTCTGAGAGTTCCCACCAGGAGCCTTGGAGGAAGTAGCCAAGAGAGGCAGATAATGAAACGGCCCACGGGCTGTTTCTGACCTCAGATTCCACGGGATCATTCGTACGAAAATTACAAAGGCATGTATGAGAGTGAGAGTGTGTGGGGAGGGCACACGTTGGAAGGAGTCAAGGACTGACTACATATAAGACTTGTTGGTCATTGAGCTTACATATAACAGAGTATACCTAGCCCGGCAAACGATTCATCTGCTAATCACTACCTGCCTCCTCTGCAATAAACTGGGATAAGAGGCAGGAGCAAAACGTCCAAGAGCTTCCCATCCAGGAAATCCATTACATTCCAACGGTCTAATAACAATACCACCAGAGCTGACGTGTTCGACAGCCAGTCCTGCCTCAAAATTTCCGAGCTTTCAAAAAAAATGTATCAACCATCTTCAACCACCGCCGGTGGATCTTTGTGATAAAATGCGCCTTGTGTACCTTGAAGCTGCAACTTGGTCCATACATATGAGCCCCCAGAAAGGCGAGGCCTTGGTAAGCTCGTATGCGGACAGGAGCTGGCACCAGCCGCCAGGCCATTGCGACGGCAGTGGTACCACGTTCCGATAGGAATCGCCAAAGTGAAGCCGTTGAACCATTGCGGACTGTCCTGGGTCTCTTGCAAGCGACTTCTCGACCGGCATCAGTCCACCAGATAGAATCTGCAAATCTCGACAGAATTTCCAATCCAGGACTGTCCAGTTTATCAACATGAGAAGCAATGCATTCTGTGCAACGAACAGGTCGACGATATGGAACATTCTTTATGATGGATGACAAAGTTGGGCCGCCAATCCTGCTGGTGGAAACAATGTACTGGAGGTCTGTGAGCTGAAAGCGCGTAAGACAGGTGGGCGAGAGCTGATCACCCCAAGACCAAAAGAAACCAAACCCACCTTCAACTACAAATCGTTTCGGAATATAAATTGAAAGTATCCCTGCCCAAGTGCTGCCGCCGCAGATCTGCGGTCAAGCCAATGGCTCTGCTCGGGGTTCAAACTTGCTGCTATCAACAACAGCCAGTTCAGAAGAGAAGGTCCGATGAAGATGGCAAGGAGTTCATGCACTTCCTTGTCAATCTGGATTACCCCAGTCGGGAGGAGAGGCACCATCATGAGCGGGTCCCGAACAGAATAGCCAAGTCCAGTGAGGCAGCATTTACCACGGTCTCATTTTCTTATCATCAAAATGATCATATGATGGTTGAGTCACGAGACGGGTGTCCTGAGCCATCATATGTGACTACTCATCATCATCATCATCATCATCATCATCATCGTCATCATCATCATCATCAGCAGCAGCAGCAGCAGCAGCAGCAGCAGCAGCAGCAACAACACGACGTTACCAAGGTACTCTGGCTGCCACAGCCTGCCAGCTGGACGTACATAGTCATACACACGGAGATCAATCGTTTCCAATCGGATAAAAGCGTGGCTACATCGAGAGCGTCTCCATCCGTAGAGCACCGTTCAAGTATGTAGCGGGCCGTCTGCAGAGGGTCTATCGAGTCTCGAAGAAAACCCTCGAGTAACTCCCCATCTGGCGTTGGAGGAGCTCCAGCACTCTATTGGTGCCACTGTCGCTCGCGGCTGTGGTTGTGGTTTCAACTTTCCGCCATGGCGAACGCGTTGTGGTGCGCACTCCCATGCAACGAATGGAAGAAATGCAGCTTATGGCATCAGGGTGAGGTGAAGACGAGGTGAAGTTCAAGTGAAGATCAGCCAGTCGGTCTTGGCTTGGCGTTGTCGGATCAGCTCTCGTCCCATATGACGAGTCACGACGCAGTCACAAGATCGACGGGCACTGAGAACATGCAGCTAACTAGCCAACACACTCAAGATGATGACAGTGGCAAGGCAAGGCATCATATACGATGGGAGCGGCAAGTGCTCGCCGACGCCGCACGCGTACCTATTCCAGGAGGTGTAGGTCGCATCAAGGGCTTAGGGGTCTCAACGGAGTGAAGGTGTGAACACTGAACAAGAGCCACCCGAGATTGTATTGAGCTATTTACAAAGTAAGGGTTGGACGATGAATCTGATTGAATCATGACCACAATACATGCGGCCATCGCTAAATCGAAGATATTCGTATTGCGCGATGTCAAAAAAGGCAAAAACGAACATGATCATTCACCCCCTTTTCATTTCCTCAACGGGCTCCCACGAATTTCCTTACCAGTGCCAGAACGAACTCTTCTCCGTCATGTTATTTCGGATGTTCCAACTTCCAAGTTCCTCAGCATACAATAGGATGAAACACAAACACAGAACAATAGAAAAAGCACGTGAAATTAGCCTGTTGCCAACACCTGGCAGGATGTTTCCCATCGTCACGAGTACCATTTCAGTTGTTGACAATAGCATCTCACAAGTTACAACTGAGGCATCAGATTGTGATGACAATACCACACACGTGCGGGGTAATGGGATAATTGCCTTGAAGGGCCGACCGGCGACTATATTCTGGCAGAGCGTCTTTTCAAGGATGGCATAACGTCCTCTGGCAATACATCTTCTTCAGGAAATGTATAAAAGGCCTTCATTTATTCTCATGGATGTCTCTATCTTGTGAACCTACAACTATTCCTACAACTACTCCTACAACTACTCCTACAACTACTCCTAAAAAATATACCTTAACTCTCATCCGAATTTATCATGCCTCTTCACGGAAGTCTCGAGGCATCGTGTATTTATATCAGCCTGAACTCCCGCATAAAAGAGGGCTCATATGTAGCTTCCCCCTTTACTAAACTCCTGTGTCTATTTTTGTCCGATTTGGCAACTAACCCTTCTAAGCACTGGGGTCTAGTGATGACTGACCCTGACAAGCGCGTCGTGCTTCACCATGCAAGCGATCGCCTGGGACCGTGGGTCTATGAGGAAAGGTCGGTAGATCCCGAGCATTCAATGACATTGATTGTTCTTTTCCTCGTCAGCAAGATAAAAAATCATTCCCGAACACTGGGGGTGATTAAGGGCATGCCAGCAGACGGCTGTCCATCAAAACGAACAAAAGAACCTTTCTCTTGCGTCACTTGGGCCAAGGATATCCTAGTGTTGCTCCACGAGTGCGGGGAAATCGTACTCCCAGGAACCATTGGTAGGATCAAGATCATAATCTCTCTTATGCATTCAAAGTACTAATTTCTGTACCTTAACTATAGATGAGGTGGAGAATGAGGCCGTGAAAGGGGGGCTCGAGCATGCAGCAAAGGCCGAAGGCGGTGCAGGTGCTACGGTCGTCGGTCATCTATAAAAATTCTTGATTCTGTGGTGGCCACTGGCGAACATGCTGCTCTATCACCGTGGTCCGGCTCTGAAATAATACACGGAGGTTTTGTCTCTTCTTCTCATCGCTTCGCTCAACGCGCGTCACCACCTTCCTATTGATGAGCTATCAGTATCTTTAGCCGTAGGCTGGGAACACAATCCATAGTCTTTGAATTCAGCATTGGGCGTATATACTATAATGCGCATACTAGTTGTTGCTTGGTCTTCCTAATACCATGCCATCACACCATGGATGCCTGAATCTCGCAGGAAATATTCGATTGTCCATTTATAGTGCCTTGCGCGGGAGAATTTCCAGCTTATCACGACTATCTTTTCTTCCTCATCGATAGCTTTGATTCTTGAATGACGACCCGGTACTTGAATGCCTGTTGCTCGAGTCACGAGTGTATACAGATACTTTGGTCAATCAGAAATCATTGAAATGTGGCTCTTAGCCTCTTTGAACCTTCAACAAGAACTTAGAGGACCAGAGGTCTGAGCCGAGTTTGTTCCATAGTTTTTAAATCACAGCGTGAGCTTGGATTTGATTGATGCAACTCGTCTGCATAGTCTCTTCGTCGCGCAAGAGAACAGCCGTGCCGCATTGAGATCGGGTGGTCATCTTATTTTTTAAGACTATCGTTTTCTTCGAATTGCTCTGTGTACATTGGTAAAGATAGTGACATTCTTAATTGTCAGATATCCCGATGTGATCCCGATGTGAATGTTATAAGTTATTGATGATGTGACCACTGACAGTGTGACTGGATGGTGAGGCAAACATGGAAATGACTGACTTGGACTTGTTGGAACTTGGCCGTTGAGCTCAGTCATGATTAATCTGCTAATCACTACAACAAATGGGGACAGAGGCAGGCTAGCAGCAAAAAGTCCAAGTAGCTTCCCATTCAGGCAACCCGGTCAACTCCAACGCTTCAGTAACAATACCACCAGAGCTGACGTTCGACAGCCAGTTCGGCCTCAAAATTGCCGAGCTTCTCAAAAACTGCGTCAACAATCTTCAACCACCGCCGGTGGATCTTTGTGATGAAGTGCGCCTTGGTGTAGTCCCAGTAGTCTGGATACCAACCACAGGTTTCCCAGTCAATGAACCCTGAAAGCCTTCCATTATGCATCATGATGTTTCGCATGTTCAGATCCCCGTGCGTGAGAACAATCTCATGTCCGCTGCTGTGTACCACATTTGGTAGTGCGCCGCATCGAAGAGTGTTGTTGAAATCATCCTCATCCACGAAGGGCCCGAAAAAGTCTCCCCGAGCCTCGTCATAGTTCGATCCAGTGATGAGCCTGCCGTCGTAACATGCCTTGCCTAGGGCGTTCGTAATGGCGTATTTTGGTGCAACCTCCTTCGGTATAGCTCGCAGCTTCGAAAGGCATTCCTGTAGATCGCCAACCAAAGTTGTCACCTCGTCATGACTGAGGGTGTCGATGCACCTTCCAAGAGGAACCCCACGGATTGTGGTAGTCAGGAGGTACGAGTTCTCCGAATCCGATACAAGATCCAGGGCGCTGGGAACGGGAACGTTTGTGTGGCGTCTTACAAGTTGCAGCGCAGCAAACTCGTTGGCCAGCATTGGGTACCGCCTCGTGGGGGTGGTCTTGAGGTAGAGGCCGAACGGCAGCCGTTGTACCTTGAAGCTGCAACTTGGTCCATACATGTGAGCTCCCAGAAAGGCGAGGCCTTGGTAAGCTCGTATGCGGATAGGAGCTGGCACCAGCCGCCAGGCCGTTGCGACAGCAGTGGCGCTACGGTCCGATAGGAATCGCCAAAGCGAAGCCATTGGCCTATTGCGGACTGTCCTAGGTCTCTTGCAAGCGACTTCTCGAGCGACATCAGTCCACCGGACAGGTTTTGCGAATCGCGCCAGAATTTCCAATGCAGAAGTGTCCGGGTTATCTACATGAGAAGCAATGCAGTCTGTGAAATAAGCGATCCGACTGTATGGAAGCTTCTTTATGATGGATGGCAAAGTTGTGCCGCCAATCGTGCTAGTGTAAACAATGTACTGGAGATCTGTGAGCTTGTGAACGCGCATGAAGACAGGTGGATGAGAACAGAGCAGCAAGAACCAAAGTAATAAACCCACCTTCAAACCACGTGCGAGAATAAAATGGAAGAGTCCCCGTGCTAGCGCTGCCGCCGCAGATCTTCGGACAAGCCAATGGTTCTGCTCGGGGCTCAAACCTGCTGCTTTCGACAATAACCAGTCTAGAAGAGAGGTGCCAATGAAGATGCCAAGGAGTTCATGCAGTTCCTTGTCAATCTGGATTCCCTCAGTCGGGAGGAGAGGCACCACGATGAGCGGGTCCCAGATAGAATAACCAAGTCCAGTGAGGCAGCATTTACCACGGTCTCGTTTTCTTATCGTCGATATGATGGTTGGGTCACGAGACGGATGTCTTGAGCTATCAAATGTGACTATTCATCACCATCAGCATAACGCTACCAATGCACTTTGGCTGGACGTACATACACACGGAGATCAATCGTTTCCAGTCGGATAAAAGCGTGGCTACATCGAGAGCGTCTCCATCCGTAGAGCACCGTTCAAGTATGTAGCGGGCCGTCTGCAGAGGGTCTATCGATTCTCGAACAAAGAACTCGAGTAATTGTCCATCTGGGTACTCGAGGTCGACGCGTCGGAGGAGCTCCGTCACTCTGTTCCTGTCGCTCGTGGTTGTGGTTTCCGCCATGGCAAACGTGTTCTGGACGTGGTGCTCAATCGTGCTACGTACCCCGAAGGATGAATTGGAAGAAATGCAGCCTATGGCACCAGGACGAGGTGAAAGTCAGGGAGATGGGTTCGTCTGAACTAGGTAGGGGGAGTTGTCGGCGTTGTCGAATCAAACTTGCTGCTTTTGGCGCGCGGGCAGGCGCGTCTCTCGTCCCACATGACGACCCAGTCACATGGCTTCCAAGAACATGCAACCAACTAGCCACACCCAAGAAAGTCGTTTGCAAACGTCAAGTGTCGCATATTTCTAGATTACTGCTTCACGTCTTCTGGCAGTACATTGCCGTGATCAAATGTATAAGGGCTTTCCTAAGTAATCCTCACAAACTTCTCTATCTTCTCAGTCCACACCATACAACGTAACTCTCATCCAAAGTATCAAGATGCCTCTTAACGGAAGCCTTAAGACCTCGTCCATCTACATTAGCCTCGAACACCCGCCCGCGATCTGGAACATATGTAGGTCTCCCTTGACTCGACTCCTGTGTTGGTTTCTGTCGAGTTCGGTGGCTGGTCCTCAAACAATGTCCATCTGAGTGTGTCGGCTGATGACACTGCTGACGGGCATGGCGTATATTGTTGGGGCACTTTCTGACAAGTATCCGATCTGTCCCATTGTCTGTCGAGCTTTGACTTCGGGTCTGGGAGAACATTCCATGTAGTACCGAGGATAACAAGAAGCGGGGCACCTGTACTCCCTGCGGCCGCGGCTGATGATCTGATTGCAGAATCCTTGGTGGCCGTAAGAAACATGTGCGTGAGGATGCCGTCGCAAGGAACACGCCCATATATTTTGAGGCTAATGCAGATGAACGAGGTCTCAAGGCTTCCATTAAGAGGCATCTTGATTCTTTGGACGAGAGTTCATGGTGTGGGCTCAGAAGATAGAGACGTCCATCAGCGAACACTCTAAGATGGACACCAAAGCAAACTGCTCTGACAAAGCTCTCCCTGATGAAGATTCTTCCGACGAGGATCTCTCTGCTGAAGAAAACCCAGCTACTTTATTGACAAGGACTCCGCCGACCTCCCTACTGAAGGCTTTGATTCTGGAAACCTTCCAGAGGAATCCGCTTCTTATTGTGTGCTTTATTTCGTAAAAGAAGACTTCGATACTGAACAGAATCAGCCAGAGGAATCCCTATCCGAAAGGGTGCTTACTTTCGAAGAAAATCAACCTGTCAATGATCCGAAGACTCGTCGGACGAGGACCTGACAGCTACCGAAGATCCCACTGCCTCGGTGAATGCCCGAGCATCGGATACAGATAAAAATGCCTAGACTCCAACTGGCCCACCTGGGATCTGTTTATTCAGTTAGATAAAAAGCTGACCCGGATGGCGGGATCGCAGATCGGAGTAATTCGCTGCCAAGAATAGAGTGCATATGATTATTTTTCTTGTAATCGGCATACGACTCGTTGGGCTCCAAGTCAGGAGGTTCTTGATGGTAGCTTGGTTTTGCGCCGCCTGCTCGGCAGCGGGATTTGCGCACGTCTAGACATGCGCGATCCAGAGGCCGCGACAGTATAGCGACGGAGGAGAAACGACAGGACAGTCCAAGAGCTGATTGCGAGGTAATAAACAGGTTGATGCCGAGGACGTCGAGAGGGGTTGGCTAGGACGGGGGAAAATGGAGTGATGCGGGGGTTGCGTCAGCCGGAAGTCGGAGAGAAACCTCCGGACCCCGCTGTTGACCGCGCGGGTGACTCGAGAATCGAGATCTTTAAGAGAACGCATAAGTTTAGCGTTGCCCGTGCCATACGGAGTCTACCACAGCAATCAAGCGAGCACTGAAACTTGTTACTGTAGCTGCCTACCTAATATACATCCCTTCTTATTACCCATTCTTGCTACACACAATCCCCCCATGTCGTCCCTCTCCGAGGGAATCTCCGAGGCCACCCTGGCAACCCTCCAGCAATACACAGCCTGTGACATCTCAGATGCGCTCCTCAAGCTCCAAGTCCCGGGAGCAGGCTACCTTGCAGATCTCACCGCGTACAGCACAAAAGCCGACTCCGATGCGACCTCGCCGACCATTGCCCCCGTCTCCACGATCCTGTTCGTGGCCAAAGGCGAGACTTTGGCGGCGAGCTCCAGTCCAGCTGCCAACATGCCGAAGGGAATCCATTGGGCCGACGTCATGGAGCCAGATACGTTTGTGGTCATGAAGCAGGCGCCTGGTCAGACGAATGCCATATGCGGCGGCATCATGGCTCTGCGGATGAAAATGCGACGAGTCCGTGGCATTATTGTCGCCGGGAGGGTGAGAGATGTGCAGGAGCTGAGGAGTACGAACCTGCCAGTTAGTCTGGTCCCCTTGCGTCACCCATTCTTTGAAAGCGAACATATTGCAAGAAAAGAAACCGGGAAAAGAACAGCCAAAAAAAAGACCCCCAAGAAAAGATTCTACCCCCCCTTGTTTTCTCCAAGTCTTGCAAATGAGAGTCTAAACACAAAAGTCCCTTTTCTTCCTTGTGCCCTCCCCCTTGAAACAATGGTATTGATCTTAATAAAAAAAAACGAAACACTGTTACTCTTGATAGATCCTCGCTCTCGGTACCTCCACCGTCGGCGCCGGTGCCGCCAGTACCCCCCACGCTCTCCAAGTCCCCCTCGACATCAACGGAGTCATCATTTCCCCCGGCGACATCGCCTTCCAGGATCCCGTCAACGGGGTCGTCATCATTCCGCGGGACAAACTGGACAGGGTTCTAGACTTGCTCCCCGGGCTGACTGCGGCAGATGAGAGAGTCAAGGAGGATATCCTCAAGGGCGTGTCTGTGTACGAGGCCTTTGCTCGGCATCGGTAGTTGAGGTTACCAGCGATGTACGAGGAGGCAACATGCCACCGTACTCTTTCGTGCACAAAGTTGCCGCGGTTCTGATAGGGAGCCACCAATACGCTATACGCGATAGTCTCGACTCTCTTGACTCTCTTCTAACTTTTGAGGGAATCACATGATTCATATTCACGTGTTGCGGGAGTGCTGGTCCGTTCCATGGCTGCAGTCCTCGCCTAAAGTCTAGAACTAGATGTCTCCAACGCCATCACGGTCTGGTCAAGCCAGTACCTACCTACCTCTATGCGTCTTCTGGATATTCTTCATTGTTTCACTCATACAGCCAGCTGCAGTCGTTCACATCACACCTTTCACGATTCGTTCCTCATCAAATCACCATGCATGCAACGCACCACCTGATCATCAAGTCGTCATTTCATTCATATAAACTAATGCATCAACCCCTCAGTCCATCATACATTTTTCCTCCGCTTCTCCCTGAAATCTCATATTATCGCCCATGAAAAGAATAAGAATAAAAAAACAAGAGTGTTTGCAACCAGTCCAGAAGATGCAATCCGAGAACCCGCCAATGAATATGAAAATGAAATAAGAAAAGGAAACGTTAGGAAGCGAAAGTCAGATATGGACATGCCACATGAGCAGAAAAGAAAAACTAACCGCTTCAATCTCGCTCGGGCTGAAAAATCAAGTTCTTCTGCACCCGATGCAAACCAAAGCATTCTCACTACTTCCTTCACAACAAGTGAGAGGGAAAACTGTCTTCTTCGACGTCCAGGCGGTTGCCGGCTTTTGTTACTCCCCAGTGAGAGTGTACAAGCCTCTCGCCGTCGATATCAGTCTTGCAATCGCTTCCATCCCGTAATGGGGTCAAGTCAAGAGACTTCCCAAGCAAAACACTCAGAGTGCTGGCGTAAAAGCTGCTGTATAAAGTGTACACGCCTTCGCCAGAGACATCTGCTGCACGTACAAATCGTGGCAAGGAGTGGGATGCGGTCCAGATCTTTGGTGCGCTGTCCGACTCTGCAGTAGTCTCTTCGCAAGTCTCAAGAAGTGCGGAATTATGTTTGCGGCTGTTTATCTTGAGGCTGAAACGGTCCGTCTCTTGAGCCGAGTGCATAGCTTAATGTCGGAGATTGTCCCCGATGCTATATGGGGTGCATGTCAGTGCGTGTCGTTGCATAATTTTGCATGTCGTCGCATATCGTTGCATGTCCCTGCACATCGCTGCATATCGTTGCATGCTCTTGCAAGTGACTGGGTGCTGTGCCTTTCTGAGACACAATAAGCATCCCCCTAAACGCCAAAAGATCATCGCATGTACACCACCATACTCGCCCCCGTCACACTGTCATGCCTTGGTAAGCCGAATCTATGGCTCCGGCATCTTCGAACGACTCCGTTGTGGCAAGTCGGACGAGAGCCATCACAGCCAAGCATCCTGAGCACCAGACTGCTCCTGGCCAATCTTGAAGTCCAGCTTCGGAAAGTCCAGCTTCGGCGGCGGCTCGTGTTTGACCTTCTGGCCTCCTCCCGATTTCGACTTCTTCGGAGAAGACTTTGCCTCGGGAGCAGGACCAAACCGGACGTCTCGGACATCCCAGCTGTCTTCCGCAGCGGCGGCAACCCACGTCCGCAGTGCCACGTGCACGCTCCCGTAAAACTTCTCCTTGCAGATGCGCAAACTGCCACCGAGGCAGCGTTCCCACCCTGAAATACGGAGCTCGGCACGCAGCTTGTTTCGCTCCTGGGACGTGGGCGCGCATGCAATGATGGCGTTCATCAAGTCAACGTGGGAAGCAAGATAGTTGGTTGCGTCCCACTCGACACCGCCAACATATGGTGCTGCTGGGACTGGAGGCCGCTCTTGCGGGAAGTTGCGAAGCATGTACCCAAAAGCATCCTTCGCGTCACCGGGAGAAGCTGGGAGGGCGTGGCTCTGGCCCTGGTCGTGACCTTGGTCTTGGCTCTGCACTGCGAGACCGAATTGGGCGCTCTTATCGCTGGCCAGGGAGACAACGTTCATGTTGTGCAGGAAGATCCAGAAGACCTCCTTGGTCACTGAAACAACTTCCTTGCACCACACCCGGTACGGCCGCTCTTGCCTCATCTCCAAGACAAAGGGAAGAGGGCGCTCATCATCTTTGTCAGGCTTGTCACGAAGATGACCCAAGACATTCTTGGCCCTTATGACGCGTTCTGCCGGAGCCGCGGACTCGATGTACGTGAGAAGAACCGACGGAACGATATTGCGAGTGGTAAACTCGCTTGGGCCCTTCTTTTCTGGGTCGAACAACAGATGCAGAAGCTTGGGGAACAAGTCGGCTTGGACGGAGTGGAGATACGCCATTGCCTTGGCTGTTGTCGCGAGAGCTTTCAGGCACAGCAGGTTCTCGTGTAGTAAGGCATCTTCGTGCTCCTCTCTATTACCGACGAGTCGACGATCAGCAACGTACGGAAAAAAAAATAGACTCTGCTGCCCCTTGAAAGCAAAGGGGAGAGCACAGATATTTGACCGGATTGCACTGGACTTACCTCCACTCAACCTCCATGATGCGGTTCAGCAAAGCCACAATCTCGTGCATCCCGCCCTGTTGGATGAAGTCCTCGATCCAAGCCACGGTCTCGTTTCGGAGAAGAAGCCGCAGCTTGTGTAGCTTTCCGACCTCAACCAGCTCCGGCTTTTGTACCTTTCTCAGATAGGCAACGTAATCCGACGGGCCTTGCTGAATCTTGATCTTGGACAGGAAGCCTCCCCCGACTGACTGCCCCGATGAGGAAGGGCGATGCTCGCAGGCCACGCTGTCCGTTGACCTGGATCGAAAATGTCGGCCGAGAGTGTCTGATCCCTTGGACTTCTTGGTCGGCGAGTTTGCATCCTTTTTACTACGCGAAAAAGTGAAGCTTCTTCCACGACTGCGCTTTGGCTGCTCATTTCCGACAACGGGGCTATTCGCACCACTACCAATATCCCGTTCGTTGCTGGCCCAGCTGCCTGTCCTGCCGGCGAGAGCCGCTTGCATTTCCGCGTGATCCTGCCGAATGAATTCCAGCTTTATGGTGTCGCTCAGGTTGCGCATCTTGTACCGCTGGTTCTCGGGGATATTACGGCGATCCAAGAGGGCTTCTAGTTGCTCATTGATGTTACTGGCATCTACTTTCAAGTTCGCAGTGTCAACTTTAGGCCTGGTAGGCTTTGTAGGGCTCGAGACGGCCGACTTGGAGCGAGAGTGGCCGAAGCCGCCGAAGAATTTCCTGCCATAGCTCTGGTCGAGCAATACCGACACTGGCCTGGCAGCACGATCTCGTGCTTTCGAGGATGATGGAGATTGAGCGCCATCGCCATCGAGCTGCTGTGGCCTTGGAACATGTAAGGACTGTGGCCGCTCCTTGGTTGCGCGCGTGGACGTAAGATCCGACGGATTTTGGTGCTGCACTGTAGTTCGATCCGAGGTAAACTGGGCAAAGATGGGCGGTGGTCTCTCAAAGATGGGCGAGGCACTTGGCGAGGCGCTGGGTTTGACATTCTCCTTGTCCTTTTCCCTCGCACGGCTCTCGTCATCGTGTGCTGTCTTGTATAGATTTCTCAGCGATTTGGGCCGGGACAGCAACCCAGCCAAGTTTGTGCTCGACTTTGTCTTAACTGGTTTGCTGGGCGATGCATCTCGAGACTTGGCTGCTCGCGCAGACTCCTTGTCGCTGCCACCTGGACGAAAAGATAGCTTCCCGAGTGCGGACTTCGCCGGTGAGCGCGCTTCACTGCTTCGACTCATGACATCCTGACCTTCGTTGCGAGGCTTTGACGGAGAGCGAGGCGCGGTTTCCTGGGAATTCTGCTGCAGCTCACCAAGGGCCCCCGGATTATTCTTGACGAGATGCCCGACCATTCTTGTGTTTCCTTGCTGGCCGATATTCTGGTAGTCGACAGATGTTGATGGCGTGTCATTCCCTAATCTGGCACAAGGTTGTTTGCGTTGTAGAAACGAGATGAGCGGAGAGGAGCTGGGAAGGGCTTTGGTGTATGCTTCGATATGCTGGGCTCGACCTCCTGTTGCCATTGCAACAGCGGCGGTCCCTTAGGACTGAATTATTCTAAATAAGGAAAATGGCTTTTCAAGAGAGGAAAGCGTTACGGCCACGTGCCTGCCTTCGACGTTAAAATAAACGGTTTGCAGAATAAGGTAGAGGAGCGGCGCCTACTTGGTCAAGCCACGCAGAGGTTAGTTTAGTGGCTTCGGGCTACTGTAACGACAATCAAGTTCTCTTGACGTGGACGGACCAAGTGAATAGCAGGGTGAAGAGAGTAGGCAACGAAGAAGAAGAAGGAGAAGAGAAGAAAGACTGGAAGAAGGCCGTGGAGGTTATATTGGGCAGGACATTACTATAATGAGCAGAATATATAACAAACAGAATGAAGAACAAACGGTGGTGACAGCTTCGTTGCTCAGACAAAAAGTGCGCTCTCATTTCTAACCGCTCCCGTCCGTGGACCGTAGTTCAAACGGGGCCGTTGTTTACGAGGCGGGGGGTAGGCGCTGTTGCTGCGACAACCGTCTCGAGGCTTATCTTATCGGCGGCCAAACATTCCAATTCACACACCACAACTTCGTCGACCCACTCCTTTTGGTACGTCATTGCTCGCTAACAACTCGTTTTTGGTCCGGGGCAAATTCTACGCGAACGTGAATTGTTTCTCTTTGCATGATATTACAAACGGTTACCAGAACACAAGGTTATCACACATGCAAACAGCGTTTTCTTTCCCCTTTATTACGCCACAGCCAATGCAGCACAGAAAACCCCATCCTTTCTCGACAATAGGTACCAGGTACCTGATAGCATTGTCCCCTGCCTGCATCTCCACCATCATCTTGCTTGAGTCGGCTAATCCCCGAAACCTGGACCCTGAATTGTTTTTATACTCGTAACTCCGTACATCCAATTTTGTTTTCTCACCACGCGGGCCCCGCTGTCTCTCCAGGCTTCTATTTTTCTTTTCTCGTGTTTCCTTGCTTCTTTTTGCGGTTCATTGACTCTCTCTTTTCCCCCTTGGAAAGCTCTGCCGTTGTTGTCTCCTTGGACGATATCGTCGCCAACGAGTCTCATTTTATTGGCCAGTTTACGGTACATGCATACGCAGCATACCTATCCGTGAAGACTCTCAGGCGCAGCCCAGCCGAGGCAGTGGCTTCGGGGGGGTCTTCGTAGACAAGATTCATCTCATCTCCACAGGAACAACCGCCTGTGCATTCCGCACGTCCTCGAGAAGGGCAAACCGGCCTATAACAGGTAGGTATGTATGTTCACTGTTCACTGTTCACGCATTGTGACCTCCTCAAAGAAGCAGTTATCCGATGACTGCGCCTGATTAGTCCCAAGGCCGACAGTCGACAGAGCGGACGGACGTGACGCGCCATGACCTGTAACTTGAGAGACCATGTCGCCGCGTTCGCGTTAAGCATCTGATAGGTACGTCTGGATGGCGCCTTACGAGTTGGTGGACATGGCAACGCTGTAGCATTCAGCTGTTTGGTGTGATGAAGTTGGGCCGCGTGGTCGGGCATTTTAATGCTGGCAAGGCGAATCTTGGAGTTGCAAGGAGGGGTAAAGGGTGCATCATGACCAATGCAGGGGCAGAAAATCTCGATGTTCATGCGTGATGCAACTAAGGCAACTCTTAGGACGGCCGGAAAAGTATCCAATACAATAGCTAATGCGCGTCTACGTCATCGAGAAACACAGTATCTTATTCTGGCTATTATCGATGTCACGGGAGATGAATCTGGCCTCTCAGAGCCTACTACGGCAATCTTGCAATGGCTTCAGTGCAATATACCTGATTCAAAGCACAAAAGGAGGCTTTATTTCCTATTGGAGGAGCCGGCCCTTGAAGACATCGAATTCCCATTCATTCATTCGTTCGGGAGTAGGAGTGACTGCTCTATGCCCCATCGGCCAAGTGTCAGGCTACAGGATGAAAGGTTAGCATAGGGCAGCCAATCCTACTCCAAAACGGATGGATGGGAACTGAATGTTTTCCAAAACCGGCTCCTTTGATGGGAAGTGAAGCTTCTCGGTATCCTGAACTTATTACACGTGAAAGCATTGCTTTTTTGGGTTATTCCGAAGCCATCGCAAGATGCCGAAGCCAGGCTCAGATAGAGCCAGATTCACCTCCCGTCACATTGCTGATAGCCCTAAGCCACCCCAAGGTCCTGTATCTCTAGTAAACATATACAGGCGTAAGCAATTGGATTAGATGCTGTTCTGGTCGTTCTAGAAATCCAAGATAGTGTCTTCTTGGATGTAGCCTATACGAGACAGCTTTGGAGTGGTGATCCGAGCCGGCGCAATCTTTTCCGTAGGCTTCATTGGGTTGTTCAGCTAAGATTTGTGGCTCGTTAATCACTAAGATCCTCGGCACCAAATTCATCGAACAAGCCAACCGATTAGTTCGTCGACTTCCATGATGTTCCTGCCGGGGTCGGGTTCATCGCAGAAGATGTTTGCATGCGTATCGATTGTGATGTATTCGTTCATGAGAATATCACTATCAATAAGACGGCTTCCTCGAGTGCCGTGATTCTATAAACCCATCACGTTGAATACTGGAAGGGCTGGAGCCGGTCTTCTCGTTCCACTCTGTTCTGGAGGCGTCAAGCATCTAATTGGAGACACGCCAAGCATCTCGGACGCGTTTAAACCGTGATTGTACAATGGTCATCGTACTTTCAGCTGCATTGAGTGAGCCTCTCCTTCATGATATCGCTCGCCTTCTTCAGTATTGAGGTGATGAACTTCGGTGTGCTGTTCGAGAGCGTCATTGACTTCACGACATTCGCGCGAAGAAACTCGATAAGAGGTCGGCCGGTCCACATGTTTCATAACAGATACCTGCGCGTTCACGCTGAGAGCACTCCCCCCTCTGAGCCTAGTACATATGTATGAAAGTATTGTACTGTAATTTCCAAATCAGAGCAAAATTCCTTGAAATAAGACCTGAAGCCTGAAATTAATTCACACGAACAATCCCCGGACTGGTGCCCTCATTCTCTTCGAGTAACTATATGTATAGCCTTGCATTAGAAGCCATATAACAAAGCAGAGCAAGGCAAAACAAAGCAAAGCAAATTTAGAAGGGAACATTGAAAAAGAAATAGCGATCCTCCCAGTGCCGTCTACCGGTCTCCGCCACACCGAGCTCCGTGGCCGTTATGACCGGTCAGGAGTCTTGAGCTTCACACTATCCTCTATTGACTTTCCCGAGCCGTACCCATTCTCGGCCGGTCCATTATGCGAATTTAGCGTTTGTAACAATGGTGTCGACTCGCCCCCGATTCCATCTCCATCCGCGACGTCGCTCATTCTACTCGTGGCGTCGTCCATGGCTCTAGAACTGGCACCATCGCCGGCAACAAATGTTGTCACGCTCAATCCTTGCTTGATTTTAAAGACATTGGTGCGAGTGCTGCGGGGGTTGGCAGCGCGATTGGACGGAGCGAGGTGTCGAAGCTGTTGCTTCATCTCGTCAAGCGATGCCTTGAAAGGGACTGGCCTATCATCGGGTTTGCCGTCTGGCCCGGCCGAACCTCGTCGACGCATAAAGACCGCCATCTTGGCGTGTCTCTCGGGCACACCGTCACTCATGGCACCCAATGAGCCAACGACAGGACTTGCAGCTTCTATTTGTTCCGCAATATCAACCAGTGCGGCGCCTTCGCCGTGTCTTCTACCCACAGCAGCGGCACCAGCTTCGGCATGAATGCGTCGGGCACGCGGTGCCGGGGTAAGACGCCGAATGGCCTTGTGAACATCAACGTAGACATCAGACTCGTCAACGATTTCCCTACAAGATAAGTTAGATCATAGGTTCGACACGAAAAGAAAGACACTCTCGCGGACTTACTCTCCGATTAGTTCCTCAATGACATCTTCCAACGTGACAACACCTAGAGCGCCATGATCCGAGCCTGGATGATTCGACACCAGAACCATGTGTGACTTCCCCTCCTGGAAGAAGTTAATGATGTCTAGGCAGCTGGTTTCCGGTCGTGTTTCCACTATTGCGCCAAGAGGAATCTCTCTGACGGGGATTTTGTCTTCCGGGTCATATGTGATGAGCGTTTTGACCAACAACATGCCAACAAAGTCGGTAGGATTGCCCGCGCGATAAATGGGAATGCGAGAGTAGCCTGAACTCAAGATATTGTCCATTGTCTTTTCGTCCAAAACGTGATCCTCAGCCAACGTATACACATCGTCCATGGGCGTCATGACCTCCGACACAGGCTTGTCCTTCAAGTCTAAGACAGCGGTGATGATGGTGACTTCGTCCTGGTTCAACCGATCGGAAAGCTCTCCTAAGGACTTGTGAAGGGTCACAAGTGTTTTGAGGCCACTCTTCTTGTATACTGTTCCATGGTCTTCGCCGAGAATCCAGTCGAGCAGCTTGGCAGTCGGCCAGGCTACGGGACTCGTCAGGTACATCAGCATGAGCACTGGTTTCGACATGAAACCGCCAATTGGTAAGCCGTAACGAACACAGATGGACTGGGGGACGATTTCGCCGAATATGACTAGCGCACACGTTAGCATTCACACATTCGCCTAGGTGGCCTTGTCGCGATCAAATTCCTCTTTCTCGAGACCTACCGATAAGGATCGTGCTGCCAACGACAGCCGCGACGCCACCGCCCAGAGTCCTGTCGAGAACAACCGGTAAAGACTCATTGACAATTACGTTGGCTAGCAACAGGGTGACTAGCACCCAGTGCTTGCCCTTATTGAGCAGCTGCAAAACTCTCTTCGCGTTTTTGTATTGTGGTTCGCACGCATCGCCGGACACAACCTGCAAGTAAATACTGTCCTGTCCCATGAGACTACATCAAGAACGACATGTTAGCGAGGTCTTTGATTGCCAACTTCATCAATCATCACCGACAACGTTATCGAACAATTGCCTGAGACCAAGGGGAGAATTGCCAACGTACGCAATGGTTAAACCAGCGAAAGCACCACCGAGTAGAACGAGGACCATTGAGGCAACGTACAACACCCAGGCGGGCGTTCCCTCGAGCTCATCGCCCCCGTGCTTCTTTTCAGTCAACGGCGCTGCTGCGACAGACGACAACCCAACCCCTAGAATGCGGCCCATTCCCAGAACGCATGTCCGCACGCTGGCAAAACTGCCAGAGCCTTTGCTCTGTCTCATCGCCGAAAAAGGAAAGAAACTATCCGAGAATAGAAGACTATGATCCGATTGCGAGGACACGCTTGCTTTGCGAGGCGTCCCCTCTGCGAAACGTAGAGGCACCTTTTGTGAACAGGCCAAGCCCTATAGATTCGTCTAGAAGCGAAATAAGAGTGACTGCTTCAACGATGCTGCCTATCTGGGCGAGTCGGTTCGATAGGATAGGTGGTTGATGGATGATACCCTGTCTTGGCTCAGTCGCACACGGCTAGGACGATACCTGTCAGCCAGGGAGTATCAATCGGCGTGCCGGGCTAGTCTCGGCCGGACGGCCACGATGTAGAGGGAGCTTTCGAAAATCGCTGCTAGATGGAGAAGGGGTGGGGAGCAGAAGTGTGTATGTAGATTAAGCAGGCAAAGCAATCGTGGTTGTGGATTCGCTGGAGACTTTCTTCGATGATGCTTTTGCCAGCGGGCGGATTGTCGTCGTGCGTGTTTGGCGGGATTGGAACGTGAAGTTGCCTGCCAACTTCGCTTGGCACGTCGAAAGAGCTTACGGCTAATGACGACAGGTGGGGGCAGAGGTCCGCTTCAATCGCTTCTGATTGGCTGTGCACTTTGCTTCGGTAAGGGTTCACAGTCGCAAAGGATCTGGCTTGAAGGCAACGCGGACCATGGCGCGCAATCGAAATTCAGCTCATCTTCATCTCATTTATTACAACCAGATGGCAGAATCTTGTTTATTCGCTAAACAAAGACGTTGCCCAATCGACCCCAGTCGGGGCATCCAATGTAAATTACACAGCAACAGCTTCATGATGTTGTGTTCATTCCACCACCACCGCCGTCATTCCCACCCGATTCACGACAGCGACCCATTAAAAAGCCGGGGCTTGCATTAGAGGTACCTACAGCTGCACAAGACTCACGTCCAAGACGCCCTTTGATGCCTTCAGACCGTCCACAATCTGAGCACTCACTTCCCCGTCGACACCCAGGATCATGAGCGCCTCGTTATCCTTCTGCTGCGATAGCGGTGTGCTAGGGCTCTGCCTTGCCTCGGCGTCCAAACTCGCCACCTGCATGTATCGGATGTTGATGCCGTGAGACCCGAGCATCGTGCCGACTCCACCGATTTTGCCTGGCTCATCGTAGTTATGCACGATGATGAGAGTGCCCTCGGGCTTGAAGGTGGCATTGAAGCGGTCCAGTTTGGAAATGTAAACCCTCTTATCAGGCCCAACATATCCTTCAATGATCTGTTCTGTATCTGGCCCCCTAGCTTCATCTGCGATGGACTTCAAAGTCACCAAGTTCGAGTACTTCAGACTCGGTGACTGATGGACATGGGTTTCGCTGATGACGATTCCCTTCTCCTTCGCAATGAGGGTCGCGTTGACGATGTTCACGTGTGAGTCGCTGAAGAATGCCGCGAGACCTTTGACAAGTGCAGCAAAGAGCGGCTTGGTGTTTTGCAAGCCGGCCAAGTCGCCATGGTAGATGAGCTCGAATCGTCTTCCCCCAATCATGCCACCCTTGGATTTGACAAAGTGCTGGGTGTAGAGGCGGCCCATCTTCTCGACCAGCCGCACAGCAGGACCGAGCTTTCGATACTCGTCTGGAAGGATGACGGGGGCATTGACTGCGCTGGTAGGCAGGCCACCGCGGAGGATCTCGAGCATCTGCGTGCATACGTCGATAGAGACGTTCTCCTGGGCCTCGACGGTCGACGCACCCAGGTGAGGTGTTGCTACCGTATTCGGATGCTTCGCAAGCCAGTCGGCGACCGAGCCCGGGATGAGAGGCTCGGTTGTGAAGACATCCAAACCAGCACCAGCTATCGAACCTTCATCCAGAGCCTTGAGCAGTGCGGCTTCGTTGTACACTCCACCTCGAGCCACGTTGAGCACTCTGGCTGTCTCTTTCATCATCTGCAGCTCCTCTTCACCAATCAAGTCCATCGTGGTCGCTAGTAGCGGAGTGTGGATGGTGAGAAAGTCCACATGAGGCAGCAACGTCTTGAGATCCGACACAAGCTCAACACCAGCCTGCCGGGCCATGTCTGCACTTGCAAATGGATCAACAGCTTTCACTTGCATGCCCAAGCCCTTTGCCATCCTGGCGACGTTGATGCCAACTTTTCCGAGCCCAACAATACCCAATGTCTTTCGACCAACCTCAACACCCACTAATCTGCCGCGCTCCCACTTGCTGTCCTTGATAGTTCTGTCGGCACGGCCAATGTTTCGCGCTGTTGCCAGTAGCAAGGCGATTGTATGTTCAGCAGCAGCCAAGGTGTTTCCTCCGGGTGAATTGATCACGATGATACCCTGAGATGTAGCTGCTGGCACATTGATGTTGTCGACACCAACACCAGCACGGGCTACCGCCTTTAACTTTCGTCCCGCCTGAAGGACTTCAGGCGTGACTTTGGTTTCTGACCGAACAATCAGGCCTTCATATTCGGGAATGATGGATATGAGCTCGTCAGCAGAGAGCCCTAGCTTGACGTCCACATCGTGGTGAGAGGCGAGCAGTGCCAGGCCATCGGCAGACACCCTTTCCGAAACGAGTATGCGATGTCTCGAGACAACAGAAGCCGTGCTCCCCTCCATGGAAGTTTCAATCATCATCAGAGTTTGATGTTTAAAGTCGTTGGGGGCTGGTTGCGGGATCTGAATCTGATGGTTCGGGACTTAAATACAGAAGCTGTGATTGGAAGAAAAGAAAGGGAGACCTGAGCTTCAAGTGTTCCGAGATGGGTGGCGGACTGGCACGTTATATAAAGAGAGCATGACGAAGTCGTGGACACGAAATGGCTGGTACAAGTGGCACACAAACATATGCACCCGCGCACAGTGCTCCGGCATGAGCATTTCTCTGACCTGCGTTTTTCAAGTTCATACTAGTTCGGCTCAGTAGTTACTAGTAGCCATACTTCCCGGCTCTTGTGGTATCTCAAAAGACTTGGGGTACAATGACAACCGTGATGGCTGATCCTCTCTTCCATGCGGCAACTTGGACCTCAGACAGGTCAAATTTCTGCGACTGATATCTGACATTGTTAGTGTGTGTTGCGATACCCTCGGGTATTCTTCCATCATTCTGTCACTGTCATTGGTCAGCAAAGTTGGTATGTATCATGTACACATGTTAGGTACTACCTACCTTTTGGCGCGTCCTGAGTCGAGATCCTTAATGAAGTAGGTAAGGAGCAAAAGACTAGTTTTTTATTTTGAATTGATTCTCCTCGGTCAAGAATTGAGGCTCATGTTATACCATCATACTCTGTACAGGACTCCAGAGTACAGAGTTGTTCCAACTTCCGTATCAAGATTCAATGTGCGGGCGG